>VZTI01004543.1:0-10124 GCA_013397865.1 Struthidea cinerea | reverse complement strand
AAAAAAAAAAAAAAAAAAAAATCACTTTCCAAATCACTTAGAGAACTTTGAACAGAAAGGACAGAAGTAATGTCATCTTTACTAAAGTAGAAATACTAAAAGCAACAGGAAGAAGAATCCTGTGTCTTCATGCTGGTGACAAGCGTCACCAGCATGTGTGGCTGTATGCAAAGGATGAAGAGCAAGATTCATCTCCACCATCTGACTCTTCTCCCAGGGAATACTTAATTGTGGAGCCTCTTTTGGTGGATGAAGGTTCCCTGCAGCACTGAATTTGCTTGTCACAGATTACTTGAAAGCTTCAAACTGACTAGAGGAAGTGTCATCAATCAATAAGAACCAGACATACTAAAAGATACATGTGTGAATGGAAACAGATTCAGTGCAAATTCCTTATGCCCACATAATGAAACGCCTCATTTACACTGTTGATATAAGACTTCAGTACAATGTGTAACTAAAGCACCTATGCAGACATTTCTTGGAATGACTGATATTGAAAAGTAAGTGTAGATGATGAATGATAAGTCTATAACACTTTCAGAAGCAAAGCAGAAGAGAGGGTGGAAAATAGGAATCCCTTATTTGCAGTCTGAACTCCCAAATTATGAACTGATGCACACAGGTGAGCGAGAAGCCATTACAGCCTGGTTCCAGCTCCACAGAACTCATGCCCAGGCTTTACCTTCTTCCTGCTGTGGCTCCTTTAGCCCTTCACAGGTCTCACTCCTCAAGTTCCCCTCCAAGCTCTACCTCGACCCAAAATCCTAATTTTTGAATCCAGCATCCCTAGCTTTGACTACAATTCCTTTCCAATTAACCCCTCCCCTCCAAACTCCACTGAGAGACAGCCAGCCCTATACTTCCCAACTCCTGTTTCCCAACTTCCTGTTTCCTCCTGTTCCAGTTATCCAGACAATTATTGCTCTTTTTCCAGTATCCACATCCTGATCAGGTCCCTGACACCATATCCCAACCTTCTCAACTCAGGCCTTATGTAGCTTCATCTGCAGCAGCTCAATTTAATCTCTTGCAGAATTAAGGGAATGATATCATAGTAGAAAACCAGATATATACCCAGGAAAGAAAAAAAAAAAAAAAGGCATTTTTTTCCCCTGTACACATCTTAAGGAGATGGGATTTTTTCCAAAGGCTGTATACAACAAACTGAGAGATGTAAGCAGCGCAGGTTGCTAGGGAACTGGACAACTCCCACGCTGGTAGTAGGTTTTCCTAAAGCAACGGTCCTAGGAGTGATCCATGAGGCTGAATCAGATACCCATCCAGTAATTGCTGTCATGAGTGCAGAACTCTGGAAAATCCTTATGAAATGCCAAGGCAAAAAAATCTGCAGTATGTGCCTAACAAAATGAACAAATGTTCAGTCTAAGAACAAACAAAGGGCACAGGAAGGCAGAGCAGACATACAGCCTAAACACATGGCTAAAAGAGAGCAGTAGAATTTAATACCTGAGACAAACAGCAGCTTCCAAAAAGCAGCTGTTTGAACACTTGTATCTTAGATGACAGTTTTTAATTATTTTCTTTGCTGTGCACATGTACTGTTTCTACAACTGTTACACCCTGCCATCAGTGTCCTATTAGAATGAAAAAGAAAGCAGAAAGCCAAACTAACCCATTTCTGAAGCAACATACTCATGTGATCTTTGCCTCCCTCACCACCCACCCACTTACAAACTTCTCCAAGCTTGATCTGTAAGGTGCAGAGAGATTGTCAGTCTCATCTGAAAGGATGGAAAAAGCAAAATCATCTCAACTGGACAAAAACAGCCCAAAGTTGTATGTTGTAAGCTCTGAAGATAGTACCACTATAAAGAAAATGAAGTTAGATGTCTCTTCTTTCCCAATAGCCCCCTCTGCAAAAGGACTTACTCTGATAGGTTTTGACAGATTTTCCAGATCGAATTCTCCTGATAGACCTGGATATGATCCCCAAACAACATCAAATGGACTATATCTGCAATGCCAACCAAGTCTACCTGTAATCACAATGAAGATGACAAAGTTCAATGTCTATCACTTTCTGCTCTTATTGCTTTCACACATTTAAGTCTGAACCATCTTTGCACCAGAATCTTCCAGAGACCTGTTAAGCAAGAAAACTTCAAAAGGTAAAATTCTGTTTTCATTGTAGGTTTCTAAATAAATACACTAGTTAAAAATCACTGAACAGTGCTGCTAATCCTTTCACTTAATGCCAAAGATTCCATCAGATGTAAAATTCTCTTTATTCAGTATTTATTGATCAGAGCTTTCCATAGCACTTGTAAATTTTAACTTAAAAAATGGGTTTTGTAAAGGAACACAGAAATTAAGATATCCTACAAAATAGAGACTAACCTGATAAGGAAGAGAACTTTCTGCCAGAAGCTGTTGTCCATGAGGGGTCTGAGCTGTGGGAAAGTTGTAGGGCAAGCTGACTCGAGGCAGTACCCTCAAATCCAGACTGTGAGAGAAATCCACCATCTTCAGAGCATTTGGCACCTCCTCATTAGAAAACGCATCGCAGATCCTGAGCAATGGAAGCATGTGAGGCAGAAGACAATCCAACAAACTTTTTCCTTTTTTTTTTGGAATTAAATTTAACAGCACAGTGAAGGTGAATCTTAGCCATGTCAATGCTCCCCTCTGATGGCTGCTGTCAGAACTACTGCTGCAAGGGCTGCCCTGGATGGCAAGGGCTCACAGCAGGGAACTTAGGAATGATACTGCTGTCTCCACAGTAAGCAACATGAAACACTAAAGGATTGAGGATGATGCTGTTTTCATATTTGTAACAGTTATCTGAAACACAGTTTGTGGACTGTGGGAAGAGTGTGATGCCTTTTCACTGGTCCTGAAACTATGAGCCAGACACAGGTGATAAAAAGGGGTTACCTTTATAAGGATCCTTATGGTATATGACATGCTGGATGAAAAGCACCAAAGATGCACACGTAACATAAAGCGGATACAATTTTAATATGTTTAGCAAATTAGCATAACTGAGAAGAATCCCCAGTTAGAGTCATAGGTGATGAGGTAATTCCTCCCCGGTTCTATCCTTTTCTAACCCTCTCCCCCTGCCCCCCCCAACTTGGATAGGAACTAAACTTTGTTTATGAAAATGTGTCTCAAAGAGCTGGTTTTCAACTTTGGCTCCCAGAGAGCCTAACCTTGGACCCCAGGGCTTGGAGCTCCTGGGGAATTTATTTTGTCTTTCTGTCTAATAGAGTAGGTAACATGCTAGCTACAAATACAATAATAGGCTACAGAGCTACAAATATATACATATGTAAAGAATATAGAGATTAGATAAAAGCAAAAAGGCAAAAATCAATCCAGCATCAGTGTAATGTTTTGCACTTCTCCCTCTCCTTCTAAATCTCAGAACACTTGACACAAAAAATATTTAAGCTTGATAATACTTCTACAAACTTTTCCTAGTCTACATGTGAGGGAGGAAAAACAGGAAGGGCAGGGAGGAATATCTCTATTGACGGCTGCCAAGCCAACAATATCCACATACCACAGCTCTCACTACTATTTTTACATACTTGTATGCTGTGATCTTATTTTGTAATTTGTACTATGCACTTGTCCTTTTGCAATTGTCTAGTTGTTTGTTTGGTATTTGCCACAGAGAAATCCAGCAGGAGATATCCAAGTCCATCAAGCCATTATTAGATCAGTGACTTCCAAAAGAGGATACAGCATCCTAAGGGATGTGCAAGACAACCCATTGCAGGATGTGAAGAAAATACTAGAACTTGCATAGTACAGGTATGTAATTTATAAATAATTATATAAGTAAGTTATTAATAAAATAATCACAAAGAAATTACAAGTAAAATATATTGTGAGTATGCATGTTAGATGACTGTAGGCTCAAAGTAAATTTAAATTTAATAGCTATTTTTAACATATCGGTGATAACTAAGAACAGCCCCAGTGAATTTATGTAATAGAATTACACCCGATTCATTAGACATTCTGGTTACTGGCTTCCCACTGATGCCTGAAGTTTTTAGCTTTGATGTAATCTTCGCGTATTTGTAGCTTTGTAGACTGTTAAGTGCCTCAGTGTAACTTCTAGTACTTTCCCACCTTCCTTCCCACAGTGAACAGGTGCTTATTGACACATTCCTAAAATTTTGTTGTCTTGCCTGTTACTTTTCCAAGGACAATTTACTTTGCACCACATAGTCACAGGCATAATAAAGGTAGGGTAGGAGGGCAGAACCCAGGGGGGAGATTACCTAACCAACTGCTCCTCTAATTGTACAATATTGGTCAGATATTCTAATTGCCCGATCTTACCAATTGTAAGGATCTAATTCTGAGTGCTGTTTTTTGCCATACTGTGTACCTGAAATCTTTCAAGTAAAGGTTTGCTTTTATATTATCATTCTAACGTGGTCTGGAAGAGTTTGCGTTCTATTTCCAGGCATCACCACACTTAGTTCACAAATCACATTCTAAGGGATACGTGACTTTGTTGACATAACATGGGAAAGAGCTTAAAGAAGAAAATTAGGTCTATGCATCAAGGTACAAGCTGGACTGCAGAGGAAGCTGAACACTTTGTTTAAGGGTATCTGGATATTCCAGACCCACCTGTTGCATGTCTTCTAATTTCCTGGGTTTCAGATATGTAAAGCCAAAGGCAAGTTATGAACCATACTGACTTAGCGGTCCAGAACCTTGGTAAAGCAGAAATTTAAAAACACAGACAATAGCAAAACTATTTTGTTGAGCGTAAGTTTTACAACGTCAATGTATACTATTTCTACAGAAAGGTTTATTCCCAAATCAAATGTTTTCACTCTTATCAGAATCCACTGGAGCCTAAAAAACCTGGACTGCAAAATCAGTATCTGTTTTGCCAGTGGGCAGGCTCAGCACAAGAGGCACAGAAACCAGCTTAAGGAATAGTGTAATTTTCTATAATGCAAAACTGTAAAGAATTACACAAGGAGAAGCTCAGCAATGCACCTCAGCATTGCTACCAAAGATTGCCTACAGGGATTGAGATACAGTACCAGTGACCCTAAAGCTTCACCATCCTCCAGAGCCACACAGCAGCTGGGGACCCCTGTCACATCCAAGCACTGGAGAGCCCCTCCCAGAACTGGGAATTCCTCCAGGTGTGTCCACCCACAGGCAAAGAAGCTTCCGACTGTGCTGAGACAGGGCCCAGCTTGGAGAGGGTGCAATAAACAAGCTCACACAACTTCCAGTGCGGGAACATCTAGGGTCAGCCTCCTCCTGGGTCCTCCCAAAGCCTGGCCAGGGCTTAAGGAACAACCCAGGGAGTTCCCTTTGCTCCGACACCCCCAAAACCCAGGTGTGGCTTTATCTGGTTTCTAAATACAGGAAGGTGAATACATGTTTCAACAATGAGTGGATACATAGATCATATTGCTAATGATACTTTGTTAATGAGTGGATACAAATATAATATTTGGTTGGAAGGTTCAACTAGACGTCAGCTTTAGCTCAGGGCCTGTTTTTCAGGCCTCAGTACTTCAGTACCCCAGCTCAAGGGTAGAAGTTAGAGCAGCACCGGAGCTGTAGCTGAAATGACTGTTCTGTACCTCCCATACTCATAGAAAGAGACAAACCTGTCTCCCAGAAACAACATCTCTGGCCTCAGATCTCCATGGACAATCTCTGCTTTGTGCAGCTTCTCTACCACATGCAGAAGATCATGAACAACCAAGAAGAGGATTTCCTTTGTGATGAACTTACGGTCACGGAGAATATCCTGAAAAGAGAATAAACATCTATATCTGTACCCTTCTATCTTAGATTAGGTGAAATATTTATAGCTCACCTTTTGTTTCATTATTCATCTGTACAGAGGTAACGGTCCCACCCTAAATTCAGTGTAATCAGATTTTGCCCATGATCAGCCCAGACAGAATTACAAAAACAGTAAACTGTTAGGAAACATTATTATTCAAAATTGGACAAAGATCAGGAGGGGGAAATTGAACTGAAGACTGAAATTACTATCTAATTTCAATGCTATTGCATGCAACATTTCAAAACGCACTTCCAAGACTTAAAGTGTTAATCATTCAGCAAGACATTAAATGCTACAACCTTGCTATAGCTGACTGCAATGTATTGAAAGAGGTCAAGTTAAACAACAGCTTTAGATGCCAATCTTGCTGTGGAATAACATGTGGTTCTTGGCTCCAGTCATTTATGACTCACAAAGACAGAAAATGTGAAAAATTGGTTCAAGATTGTCTCTGAGAAGCACATGATCTATGAATGAGAAACCAGATCCAACTGAGGCATTAACAGAGAGCTGTGATTTGTACACAGATCAAGACCAGAGCATCTGTATTGCAGGATTGAACAGGAGCAGATCTTCAGCAATGAGCATAACACCACCCCAAACTCACTACTGGCACCCAAGCAGGAGTTTGCTAAGAATTGTCCTTGGTTTGTCTGTACTGACCCTGAGTGTGAAACAATTTGTATCTCTGTGCACAATGGCACAACCATCCTGGTACAGGTAACAGCTGCAATTCTCACTGAAGCTCTGGTCAAAGTCACAATTCAAACGCTTCTGTAACTCAAGGGTGATATAAAAATCCCAAGGCACAGGCTGAGAATACACCTACAAGAAGGTACATAAGAAGAACATTTATTTTTGGAATAAAGTGAAAATTGCTCATCTTCATATTCTTCTCATCCTCTTTTTTTCCACTCCCCCTTGACCAAAGAAGACATTTTTCGCAGTCAGAAACTTTAATCTAGATCCACAATTACGAAGAGGACTTGAAGTAGCAAACTTCATGCACGGAATTCAGAAATTAGGGGTTTATATTAATGGATGAGATTTTACCATTTCACACTTCTTGTACAATAACCATCACGTGTGTTACCTTTATTGCAAATCCCTTTGCATCCCATTGGAAAATGCATCCAGCTGGAATGGCAAAAAACATCTTGTATTCTTCATTGTTCCAGTATTCCATTTTGATGCAGTAAGTCTCATTTCCTGTGATGAAAGTTTACATTCATAATCTGTCACAGTAAACAGCTGTTCCCAAGTCATTCCCCACCTGCACCACAAAAAACTAAGAGGGTGAATACGAACCATAAATCAAACCCATCAGAACACAAACTCTGCACTGCAGAGGGTCTGGCACACCTACCCAGCTCAACATCTTTCTCGACCTCCATGTGAGGCAGAGCTCCAGTCTCCAAGTGAAAATCTGGAGAAGCAACCAGTGATGCTAGCACAGAACCTAAAAGCTTTTTACGCTGTTCAGGGCTCCACAGGAACGGAGCCACATCATCCCCTAAGAAAACAAACAACATGAAGAGATGAGCTGAAATTGTGTTAACTCTCTGCAGCTTGGTTATACCTGTCAGTAAAAGTAACCTGGATACTCAAAGCTTTCAATCCACATTCTGATTTACTACCTCTTAGCAAGTCAATTCATCTCTTTCCAATAGTTCTGGGAAGTCAATGTGACCCTTGTCTTTATACCTGCCCTACACACTCTTATCAGGAGGTCTCAAGGGTTTTACTGTAGCATCATGCAAAATGCATCTTTCACAAGAGACAAAGCTCTGAATTATTTCAGCCACAGCAGAGTTCAAACTCATGCTGCAAACTAACACTCATTTTCTAAATCCATGCCCAGAGCAAGTGATCAGTTTGGGGTTTTTACACTATGGGGTTTAGGGAAACTCTGCTGGTCACTGCAATGTTAAGAATTTAATGGCTTTTTTTTCTCCTGGAAGACACCTAAGATAATTCCCCGCAGGACTGGACTTAATTTCCCTCATAATAGAAGATAAGGTCATTCAATAGACGAGGTGATCTGTAAAAAGCTGAGGTAGCCTCAAGTGTTTACTCTGCCTGATCATTTGAGATAAAACACAAGAACTAGATGGCCTCTACTGCCTTCTCCCAAATGTCACGGCTGTAATGAGAGAGAACATTTTAAACTTTTACAGTACACAGGTAAGAACCGGAGTATCTACTGTTATACCCATATTTATTCGAAAAGCATTGCAGTAAGTACTGCTCAGGAAGCAATTCTGTGAAAGTAGATCCAGGAAACAAAGTAGGCTGGAGGCTACAACGTGTTCCAAGCTTTTGCCATCACAAACCTAGGAAATTTACTGGCATATTTTGCAGGAATAAACTAACAGACATCCGAAGTAATTTTTATTCTTTACACAGTATTAAGAATTACTACATCCAGGGTGAGAGCTGCAGTTAAAGACAGATGTGCAGAAATCAAGAAACAAAGCAACAGGAAAGATCCAAAGTTTAAGAAAGGACCATTAAAACATATGAACAAATGCTTTCTTTTTTTTCTGAAGAGATTTTTCATCTTGCTCTAAAGATTAGTACATATGACAAAAACAAGTCAAAGATGCATCCAAAATATTCCAGCTATTTCAGTGACATCACTTCTAATTGTATTTTCATTCCAGGTCCCAAGCGTGCTTCATCATAAAATAGTCAGCAGGCACATGAGAACATAATTCTCCAGAGCAGATACACTGCGAATTTTCAAATACGCAATTCTAAGCACCGTAAACCAAAATCAAAGGAGCTAAAGCAGGTTAAACAACTTGAAAACCATCATTCAACACACATCTAATTCCACAGGCCAGATTTTCATGGCTTTTTGTGACCATTTCTGTTCTAACTGTAATCTAAATATTTAGAACAGAGAGAAATAAAGGCCTTTAACTGGAAGAAAAAAACGCAAAGAAATTGAGTATTTAAGTACCAGTACTGTTTTCCCTCAATAGAAATAAGGATGATACTGTGAAGCAGCACAACAATTTACAGCAGAGTTAAAAGTACAGATTTAAACCAAAATTACGCAACTTGCACTAGACTCCAAATTCATATCCATCTTTTTCAAAGTAGTAGCTTACCAGCACATCAGGAGACACACAGTATGACTTGAGAAAAAATGAAGACAAACCAAAATAAAGCCGTCTTAGAAGTTATTACTGCCATTCAGTCCAAACTTTTAATTTTGGAATTTGACCTTATTATTCCTACAGACGACCTGCTTTACTACCTTAAGTAACTTCTCTGTCACCTTAATATTGACATGCTTTGGATGCTGACAAGCATCCTGTACTGCACCTCACTGCTGCTTCAGACAAGGGAGACAAGTTCAGTCACAAGTCATAGCAATGGGAAACACACAAAGCACAGTGGGATACAGGAAGTACAAAAAACCCCCCCACCTTTAGCGACAGCTGCAAGTTGTTTGTTGTGAGTGAAATTCAGGGTAGTACTAACCAGTAACGTTTCCACCTCCAGAATCAGTAACCACTTCAGCAGGCAAGCTCTGAGCCAGCTCCAGTTTCTCAGTGATCTGCAGATATTTAATAGCAGACATTTGTGTAACAGAGGACAGAGAACCTCCTGAGACTGAAGAACCTGATGAGCGAGTATCTTCCAGGCTTGCTTCCATGATCGGGCTGTAAAAAAAGCCATCAACTACTCAGACTTCCCAAAGATACAAGTTGTAGATAATGTCAACCTGGGCACTAGGAGAGGATACTGTTCACACCCAGATTTAATTAACATGAAGAAGTTCTTTCCCGTCCCTAGCAGAAAGCCAGTAGTCATGTCAAAGCTTCATTTCAGTTTTAATGATTGATTATACTCAGAATCTTACTCTACAGATGATTTCTTTGATCTTCTCATCCACCAAATCTGACTGCTACAACAGAAGAAATACTGAATATTTATCACTCCCTTTGCTATAAAATTTCAGTGCTTTCAAAGCAGTGAAGGGTTGGGTGGGAAATAACTCCTCCTAATTATAATCAGCACAGTTTTCAAGGAACCTCCCAAGAAAAAAACACCTTCAGCATGGTATACATGTTTATATACTAACAGCCAGCAAATCCAACTCAGCTCTAGATTAAGAAACTCCCATACAACGTGTTTTTTCTTCACAGTGATAAAATGTTGTTTGCTAGTTTTTTATTCTCTCCAGCTTTTTTACTCTGTAGAAGAGCACAAACACTAAACGCATTTTATATAGTCAAAAAAAAGTGCAGAAACCTATGAGTATAAAAGGAACCAGTGAGTGTGCTTTTCATGTTTGATAATG
>VZTI01004542.1:3093866-3127866 GCA_013397865.1 Struthidea cinerea | reverse complement strand
TGGGGGGCACGGCTTTATGGGGGAAAACATCGGTATGGGGGAAAACATCTGTTTGGGAGCACCGCTGTATGGGGAAAACGTCTGCATGGGGACCCAGCTCTGTGGGGGGCACGGCTGCATGGCGGCACGGCTGTACGGCGGGGTGCGTGGCTGTACAGGACAACGCCTGCATGGCGGGGGGGGTGGTCAGTGCTGAGCTCTTTTCTCCCCCCGCAGCTCCAGCTGCCCGTGCCGGGGCACATCCCGGAGCGGGGGGGGGCGATGAGACGCGTGCCCTGGATGCCCTCGCTGAGGGGCTGCAGCCCCCAGCCCCGGCGATGCCCCTCCAGCTCCTCGGCCAGCCGCCCGCTGCCGCAGGAGCCGAGCCAGGAGCCGGCCGCGGGCCAGCGGCGCATGAACCCCCTCAACATCCAGATGCTGTCCAGGACCCTCCACGAGCAGATCTTCCGGGGGGCCCAGGTGCGCTACTCGGCCGAGGAGGTCCAGCGGAGCGTGGAGCACCTGCAGCGCCACGACCTGTGGGGCAAGGAGACCTCCACGCTGCCCGACGTGGACCTGCGGCTGCCCCGCATGTACGGGGACAACATCGACGAGCACTTTCGCCTCCTGGCGCAGAAGCAGAGCTTGCCCTACCTGGAGGCGGCCAACGAGCTGCTGCGCTGCGAGCTGCCCCCGCTGCCCGAGCAGTGGGCGTGGAAGCTGGGCTGGACCCGCTACGGCCCCGACGGGCGAGCGGAGCCTGTCGACTTCCCCGAGGAGCGGGCGCTGGTGTTGGATGTGGAGGTGTGCGTGGCTGATGGCCAGTGCCCGACGCTGGCCGTGGCGGTCTCGCCGCACGCCTGGTGAGATGCCGTGCCAGCAGCGACGCTGGGGTCGCAGCGGGGGTGGGGGGGACACATTTTTGAGAAGGATGGGGATGCTCCTGAGCGGAGCCTCTTCCTGCAATCCACCGCTGGCTTGCAGGGAAGACACAACGAAGCCCCAAAGCGTGGCTCTGGGATGTGGGATGTGTGTCCTGCTTGGCAAGCGCAGTGCTCCCCAGGGTGGGTGACCTCCCTCCCACAGGTGGGGTCCTGCTCAGCACCCCATGGCACTGCAGGTGCTTTGTTTGTGACAGCTGCAGGTGCCACATGTCCCCCGCAGGTACTCGTGGTGCAGCAGGCGACTGCTGGAGCAGCGTTACTCCTGGTCCAGCCACCTCACCCTGGCTGACCTCATTCCCCTGGAGAGCCCAGCAGGTGCCAGCTGTGCCAGCAAACAGGACTGGACGGAGAGAGTGGTGGTGGGACACAATGTGGCCTTCGACCGGGCATTCATTAAGGAGCAGTACCTTATCCAGGTAATCCATTGAGCCTTTCCTTTTAACTGGCAGCTGCAATTCCTTACCCACATAATAATTTGCATTGGCTCTTGAGGGTTATTTTGATAGATGCCATTCTGCACAGGTACCCCAGGTTTGTGTTCACCTTGTCCTGCAGAGCAGGTTGAGGTTGGATCCCTTTAGAGGAAAATGTTCTTGCACCCTATAAGGCTGCTGGAGGCTGCAGGGTGACAGCTGGGGAGGTGGCAGGAACCTTTGAGCAGCTGACAGCCTGCACTGGGCATGCTTTTGGCTCTCAAAAGGGGAGCGTGGGAGGCAAAGTTTCCCTTAGCAAAAGCAGCTGGAGCAGAGGACTTGCAGCTCCTCCAGCATATCCCAAACCCTCTCTTTTTTCCCACTGTGTTGTGTCCCAGGGCTCCAAGATGCGTTTCCTGGACACCATGAGCATGCACATGGCCATCTCGGGGCTGACAGGCTTCCAGCGCAGCCTCTGGATGGCTGCCAAGCACGGCAAGAGGAAGGGGCTGCAGCAGGTCAAGGAGCACATGAAGAAAACACGCAGCAAGACAGAGGGGCCGGCGGTGAGTGAGGGAGCTGAGCTGCTGGCAGTGGTGTGGGTGGCAGGGGACCGTGTGCTCCTGTACTGGCAGAGTGGGAGCTGTTGGAGCAGCTCTGCTGAGTGAAGCTCTCCCAGCACATTTCAGATAAGGTGGCCTTGGTTTAAACTGGAGCAGCAGCATCCTCTACTCCTCCTGATCTCGGCTGCAGCTGGTCCTCCTCCCACACTGCCTGACCCCCCTCCTGTTCCCAGATCACCTCGTGGGACTGGGTGCACGTCAGCAGCATCAACAACCTGGCCGATGTGCACGCACTCTACGTCGGGGGTGAGCCGCTGGAGAAGGAGGCGCGGGAGACCTTTGTGAAGGGCACCATGGCTGACATCAGGAGTCACTTCCAGGTGCAGGAGGCCATCCCACCATCCTGACAGGCAGCAGGAGCTGGAGAGGGGAGCAGGGGGGTAGTAGCTGCTGGGGTAGTTTCCATTTTGCTGCCCTTTGCAGCTTTTTGTGTGCGTGGGGCTGTGACCTGCTCTGTGCTCCCGCAGCCCCGATGCCTTGCCCTGTGCTGGCAGAGGGGTGGCTGCTTTGCCTGCTCTCACCTGCTGCTGTCCCCAGGACCTGATGTCGTACTGTGCCCGTGATGTCCAGGCCACCCATGAGGTGTTTCAAGAGCAGCTGCCACTGTTCATGGAGAGGTGAGAGCTGCCAAGTTCTGGCTGGCATTGGTCACGGGGCTGTGGGCTTGGTGGGCAGCGGGGAGGGTCACAGTCCCTCTGGGCATGAGATGTGGCTCCTCTTGTCCTTAGGGTGTCCTGAACCTCTTTTCAGGACGGACTTCAGACCCCTCCTGTGTAGGTGAACAGGAATAAACAGCAGCACAGTGGCTGGGGAAGGTGAGCAGGCTTCCTGAGGGAGTCTGGAGCGATACAGCTTTGGGGTTGTTGCACAGGGCAGGCAGAAGATACAGAGATCGTTAAAGTTTAGTGGAAGAGCATCAAGGGTTGTGTGAGGCTGAGAAACTTTAGATGAAGACACATTTGTATCTGTTGTAGTCTGGTGCTTCCAGGGCAAATCCCCTCTGGCAGATATCTAATTCCTTGCTGCTTTGGGGCCCAGGTGCCCCCACCCTGTGACGTTTGCAGGAATGCTGGAGATGGGAGTGTCCTACCTGCCGGTCAATGGGAATTGGAAGAGGTACCTGAACGATGCTCAGGGTATTTATGAGGATCTGCAGAAGGAGATGAAGAAGTCCCTGATGAACCTGGCCAATGATGCCTGCCAGCTGCTGCACGAGCACAGGTACCGTCGCCTGGGGCTGCAGGTCCTGCTGGAAGGAGCTCAGGCACCAGGTGGTCCATGGGGGGCTGTGGGTGGGTGTGAGGGACAGGAGCAAAGCTGTGGTGTGACAATGGTGTGTCATCAGGTACAAGGATGACCCTTGGCTCTGGGATCTCGAGTGGGACACACAGGAGTTTAAGCAAAAGAAGAACCCAGGGAAGAAGAAGAAGAAAGGTCAGGAGGGGAACAGCCAGGTCTCCCCGGCAGCAATGAATGCAGAAGAGTCAGCGCAGGAGTGGCAGGAGGGTGAGCACAGGTGATCCCTGGGGATGAGGGATGCTCCAGGGCTGCCTCCCCAGGGGTGCCCAGACAAAGGGATAAGGTTTGTTGGTGCTGCAGGGTGAATCATTGCTGGCCTATGTCCCATGAAGCTGCATGTGGTGGGGGACTGGTTTGATGTCCCTGTCCCCAGAAGGGTGGCACAGAGGACCCTTTGCCAGCCAGTCCTCCTTGCCCCACCAGACCCTGGTCCCCCCGGTGAGGATGAGGAGCTGAAAGTCCCTGCGAGCCAGCTCTGTCTGGAGCGCCTGAAGGAGACAGTCACGCTGCAACCCAAGAGACTCCAGCACCTGCCGGGCCACCCGGGGTGAGTTGGGGACCCTGGGTGTCCCCAGGGCCTGCCCTGCACTCTCTCACCCATCTCTGCTGCTCCCCAGCTGGTACCGCAAGCTGTGCCCACGCCTGGAGGAGGAGGGGTGGGTGCCTGGCCCCAGCCTCATCAGCCTGCAGATGAGGGTGACCCCGAAGCTGATGCGCCTGGCCTGGGACGGCTTCCCCCTCCATTACTCGGAAAAACATGGCTGGGGATACCTGGTGCCAGGACGGCAGGACAACTTGCCAGCAACCCCTGTAGAGACTGATGGCCCCTCCTGCCCACACAGGTGAGAGGGATGTAATGGGGTGCTGGGCTGGGAGCTGCCCCGTGAGGATATCTGGGAGCTCCCTGGCACCCTGGCACTGTGCCCAGGGGCTGCCCCAAAGCCTTGGGCCCCGCTGTGGGTGTGTCAGCCCTGCCCTCTCCTCTGCCAGGGTAATCGAGAACCTGTACAGGCAGCACTGCCTGGAGAAGGGCAAGGAGCAGCCCCTGGGGCTGGAGTCTGCTGCAGAGGACGAGCTGCTGGTGATGGACAGCAGCATGATGTGGCAGAAGGTGAAGGAAGGGATGGAGGATTCCCCGGTGGGAGGGAGGTGTGGGGCTGTGCTTCTTCCTGAGTGCCTGCAGTAAGCAGCCCTGTGTGCAGCTCTAGGGGCTGCAAGTAAGAAATTCCCTTTAATAAGGGTTACTGGAGGACTGGTGTTTGATCTGGCTTCCCCCACGGTCCCTCTCTGCCGCAGATGGAGGAGCTGAGCCAGATTGAGGTGGATCCAGAGGAGAAAATGAGCAAAGCAGACCAGAGCCTGGTGCTGGTAAGGAGGGGTTTCCTGTGGAATGGGGTGGTGGATTGGTCTCTCTTTCCTTGATTTCCCCCTCCTGCCATGCCTGAAAATGTTCTGGCATTGCCTCACTTTGCTGGTCGCAGGAGGAGATGGAAGAGCTGAGCAGACAGGCAGAGATGAGGAGCCAGCCCTCGTTCCATCATGGCAATGGTCCCTACAACGATGTCAACATCCCTGGGTGCTGGTTCTTCAAGCTGCCTCACAAGGCAAGCTGGGGCTCCTGGGGCTCTTCCTGTCCCCACAGTGCTGCTGGGACCCACGGGATCTCAGCCCGTGGGATTGGGTGGTGGAAGTCCATCTCTGTAGCTGGGACAGGAGAATGCACAGAGCTTTGCTGATGTGAAGTGGTGGCTTGCTGAGCCCTGACACCTCTTTTGCTACTAAAGGATGGGAACGATAACAACGTGGGGAGCCCTTTTGCCAAGGATTTCCTGCCCCAGATGGAGGACGGCACCCTACGGGCTGCTGTGGGCCGCACCCACGGGACAAGAGCCCTCGAGATTAACAAAATGATCTCGTTTTGGAGGAACGCTCACAAGCGGATCAGGTGAGCAGCTGCTTGCATGGTGACACCCCTGCAGGTGGAGGCTGTGTTGAGACAGGGGAGTTTGTGTGGATGCACGGGGGAGCTCAGCATCTCACCTGCCATGTGTCCCCCCAGTTCCCAGATGGTGGTGTGGCTGAAGAAAGGGGAGCTGCCTCGGGTGGTGACCAGGTACGGGGAGGAATGACCCAAATCCAGACTGTTGTTCCCTTTACCCTGTGCCAGGAGGGCTCTTGCAGGATGATGCTCATCCTTGCCTCTGTCCCAGGCATCCTGACTATAACGAGGAGGACAATTACGGAGCCATCCTGCCGCAGGTGGTGACCGCAGGCACTGTCACCCGCCGGGCCGTGGAGCCCACCTGGCTGACAGCCAGCAACGCCCGGGTATGGCCACGCTTGGATCCTTGCCAGGGGTGTTTTGGACTGATGGGAGCTGCTTGGGTTGGAATAGGATATGGATGCTGGGATTTGGGGTGGCAGGGCCAGTGCTGGGGTGCTCTTGCTGATGTGCTTTGATGTGGGAGAGGGGAAGGAGACAGCAGAAGCTCTGGAGCTTCAGGATATGGCAAAAGGGAAAGAACGTACCAGTTTCTGTTCTTTCTCAAGCTCCCCTTCTTCTGTGCTGGAGTAACCAAGTGGGTGATGCTCCACCACGGGTTAAATCCGGTTTTGACATTGAGAACAAAACTTAGGGGCACGGGGAGTGCTGTGCCAGCACGCTGTGGCTATGGGAGGAAGGCTGCTCCTGTGCCATGGAGGAGGAGAGGGATGTGCTGAGCTGGGCATCGTGTCCTGCAGGCCGACCGGGTGGGCAGTGAGCTGAAAGCCATGGTCCAGGTGCCACCTGGCTACTCCCTGGTGGGAGCAGACGTGGATTCCCAGGAGCTCTGGATCGCCGCCGTGCTTGGCGAGGCGCAGTTCGCTGGCATGCACGGTGAGCCGGGGCTGCGCCGCGGGGGAGCGGCTTTGCCGGACAGGGCGGTGATCCCCCTGATCCCGATCCTGATCCCGTGTGGTGTCCAACCACCTCTGCTCCGCTCCCGCAGGCTGCACGGCCTTCGGCTGGATGACCCTGCAGGGCAAGAAGAGCAACGCCACGGACCTGCACAGCAAGACGGCCGCCACCGTGGGCATCAGCCGGGAGCACGCCAAGGTCTTCAACTACGGGCGCATCTACGGGGCGGGGCAGCCCTTTGCCGAGCGGCTGCTGATGCAGTTCAACCACCGGCTCACGCAGCAGCAGGCGCGCGAGAAGGCCCAGCAGATGTACGCCGTCACCAAGGGCATCCGCAGGTGGGTGCTGCCCGGGGACAGCGGGGACACGGCTGGGGCAGTGTCCCACGGGAGCTGGGTTACTCGCTCTCCCCTCCAGGTTTCATCTCTCCGAGGAGGGGGAGTGGCTGGTGACGAAGCTGGACCTGGCTGTGGACAGGGCAGAGGATGGATCGGTGTCAGCCCAGGATGTCCAGCGGCTCCAGAGAGAAGCCGTGAAAAGGTGAGATGGTCTGACCCTGCACGGCTCTGTGGCATTGGGATGCGAGGTGGAGAGGGCTGCAGCTTGATGGGCAGTGGGCAGAGAAGGCAGATGGGGCTGGATAGTCTTGGTCCACCCTTCCTGCTCCCCCAGGGCCCAGGAAGTTTGATCTGGGGGCTCTCAGCCTCACCCACTCTCCCAGTGAACAATTAGCAGGGTCTCATCCTGCTGCCCCAAACCAGGAGGGAGTGTTTGAGGGTCTCAAATGGGGACCTGCAGCCCCCTCCCACACTTCAAGCAAACCTCCCCTCTGCCCCACAGGTCCCGGAAGGGGAAGTGGAATGTGGTGGAGCACCGAGTGTGGGTTGGAGGCACCGAGTCCGAGATGTTCAACAAGCTGGAAAGCATTGCCTTATCCCCCTCCCCACAGACCCCAGTGCTGGGCTGTCACATCAGCAGGGCCCTGGAGCCCGCCATGGTCAAGGGGGAGGTAAGGATGTAGCTCTGGGCTGCTGAGATTTTGGCTTTGCTCATCTTCTCCAAAATCAGTAACTGATGTCCAGCCCCTCTTAGATTGCTGGAGACCCACTAGGCTCTTGTAGCCATTCACGAAACCCATTGTGCCTTTATCTCCATGCCATCAAGAAAACCCAAGCACCCTGAGTTTAACAGATTTCCTGTAAGGGTACCATGCCCTTGACTGCAGCGCTCTCTTACTGTCCATCTGTGTTTCCTCTCACCAGTTTGTGACCAGCAGAGTGAACTGGGTGGTGCAGAGCTCGGCTGTTGACTACTTGCACCTCATGCTGGTTGCCATGAAGTGGCTCTTCGAGGAGTTTGACATCAATGGGCGCTTCTGCATCAGCATCCACGACGAGGTGCGGTACCTGGTGCAGCACCAGGATCGCTACCGGGCAGCCCTGGCCCTGCAGATCACCAACCTCCTCACAAGGTGAGATGTGATGGCTCTGGTGTCTCCTGGGGAGGGGCAGCAGTGACTCTGGAGCGGGACAGGCAAGCCCCAGGGGCTGGAGTTGGCTTTGCCTACAGCAAGCTGGTACAGAGCAGTTTTCTTCTGCTCAGGGCAAGTTAGCAGCACTGAAGGCTGCAGTTCCTTCATGTGTGACTCAGGTGGCTATAAATGGACCTCGGCTTTGATTTCCAGGGATAGTGTGCTGGCAAGAGGGGGATATCATCAGCTTCTGGCTCCTGCAGCAATGGGGCCATTCACTGGCTCTGCTGGGATGCAAGTGAATCGCCTCCAGCTCCTTTCAGGTCTGCAGCTGTCACACGGCAGCAGCCTTTGGGCTTGGTTGAGGAGCTGGGAGCCTGAAACTGTCCCATCCCTCGTCTCCTGCTGCGTTCAGGGGACAGCAAGGGGCACGGCTCATCTCTGCTGTAAGCACCAGCGCTGTCGCCCCTCCCACAGCATGCTTGGGGTGTTCCTGCTGCTTCCCTGCCCCACGCAAAACTAAGCTCAGCCTAGAAAGCTCCCGACCTCAAATGGCTCCCGCTGATCCAGCTCTGGCACAGCCAGCTTTGCCAAATCCCTCTCCCAGCACCGTGGGGTATTTGGTTACACGGGAGCTGGCCAAGGTGAGCTGTTTCTCCTGTGTGGAGGCAGGAATGCCACAAACAGCCTTTCTGCAGCCGCAGCGGGGACAGGCACCCTGACGTTCCTGCCTTTGTGCTGGCTCCTGCGAGCACAGGGGTTCCTGCTGGGAAAATCCCACATCTGCTCTGCCTGCCAGGGAGGATTAGCCAGCAGTGAGGGGCTGGATTCTTCCCTTCTCCCCAGGAGGCTCCATTACTTCCAAGGAGACACCATTACTGTTCCTCCCATGCCCACTTTAGCAATACTTGACCCTCCTGCTACCCAGGACTTAGAAAACACCTTGTCCCCCACCTGCTGAGTGATGTGGGTGCAGAGGACCCTGTGAGGGGTGGCTGGCCAGCGTTTGGTGAAACTGGCTGGTCAGAACTGGGTGTGACAAGGCCAAGGGGGATGTCCAGCACCGTCCCACCTGCTTTCTTGTTCTCCAGGTGCATGTTTGCCTACAAACTGGGCCTGCAGGATCTGCCACAGTCAGTGGCTTTCTTCAGTGCGGTGGACATTGACCAGTGCTTAAGGAAAGAGGTGACCATGAACTGTGTGACGCCGTCAAATCCCACGGGGATGGAGAAGTACGGCATCCCTCAAGGTGAGCAGTGTCTGTGCAAGCTGCCCCCTGTAATTGTCTCTGTGCGAGCCTTCCCAGCTTAAGCAGAGCACTTGGCCTAAGAAGTCATTCCCTGAGGGCTCCTCTGTTCAGCTGAGGCACCCCATGAGCCCCTTGGTTCCCGACCCATCATCTGACCTGCAGGGCAACCACTGTGCTGGAGCCTGCCCCGCTTTCCTCCTGCCTCAAGCAGTTTGTGCTGCTGCTTCCAAATATTTGTGACAGTGATGAGCCAGGCCTGGCTCTGTTCTCCCACGCTTTCTGCCCCTCGGAGAAGCCCTCCTGTGCACTTTTAACACAACCCAAATTTAATTTCTCCTTCTCTGAAAGGAGGCACCTCAACAACCTTGGCTATTTTGCCCTGCAGACCCAAATATTTCCATCCTTCATTCCTTTCCCTCCTTCCCTGCTCTCCCTTAGCCCAGGACAGCTCTTTTCAGAGAACTGCTATGGTGTTGCTGGGTGCTTTCTCAGCAGTCCCAAGGCCTCAAGTCATCCCTGTCTGCACTCAATGTAACCCCCTAATTGCTGCAAGCAAACATTTAACTGGTGGCTGGGAAAGCAGCTCCTCCTCACTGTGCAGCAGCTCTTTCCCAGATACAGGAAGAACCTGCCCTCAGATTTGTTCTCTCAGTCACTGCACACATCAGATGCTCCGCCCTTAAGTACCCTTTATTAGGACTCTTACAGGCAAAGGGTGCTTTCAGAAACAGGATTTGTGCTCTGTAGGCAAAAAGGGCACTTTTCACCAAGAACAAGGCAAATTAAACAAGTGCATCGCAATCAGGGTCAGAAAAAACTCAACAGCAAAAACGTGCAAAACCAGCCTGGGCAGAGGAAGCTGTGGCCTCTCGCTGCTCAGGAGCTGCACACAGCAGCTTCAACTCCAAGGCAGAACAGCTCATGTTCCCAGCTTCCTTCTTTCATTGTTCTTTCATTGTCACCACCACCCAAAACAGAAGTTTGAATAAATTTAAGGCTTTCTGTGCTACATGCTCTGAACTAAAGCAGATCCCAACCATCGCTCTCTTACGTTGCACAGTCGTAACGTCGCACGTTGTACTGCAGGGAACTGACTGTCCCCTTGTCTTCCAGGAGAAGCACTGGATATATATCAGATAATTGAAATAACCAAAGGTTCGCTGGAGAAGCAGTGACGACACCAGAGTGCCAGGACAATTGTCCAGACCGCGTGCCAAAGCCTCGCTGTCCTTTCAGAAGCAGATCTTTTGGCAGGGATTGATCCCAGTCGCTCCCTTTCTTTTTTGCTGTAAGGAGGGATGTTCTTCAGGAAGATTTTCGTAGCAGCACATTTGAATAGCAGAGGCAATTCTGATGGCAGCAGCCAGCTGTGAAACCTGAGACAGGGGCCAGAGTCGTTCCCGTGGACACAAAGGAAGAAGTCCTAAGTATTTGGCAAGAGAAGCAATAAACCATCATCTCCATACCTGCAGCCTCCGACCAAGGCGAGTCCACCGTGGAACAGGCACTGTGAGAGGAGGCAGTTACAGCAACCCCCGTTTATTTTTTTCTCTGTCTCTTCTTTTTGGGTTCCTGGTTCTCATCTGTCTGCTCTGCTGTGCTGCTCTGGAGAGGGGAGGGAGAGAGCAGCAGTAGAGTGTGATTGTTTTTGTGTGAGTAGTCTAAGGAGTGTTTACCTAGAGCAAGAAGCCATGTGTACAGAACAGGATTTAGCTTTTTTTTCCTCCCTAACATAATGACCTGAGTAGGGGACTCCTGTCAGCCACTGAGACTTTCCCCATGGACCACCCCTCCCCAATTCATGCTTAGACCACAGGTTACCAGTGGCACAGAACAGGGACTCTGTCTTGGGTTTTGGCTTTTTGAAACACTCAGGAAAATATGGACAGAAACACCAATAAAAACCTGGACAATCAGCAGAGTAAACTGTTTGTTTTTCTTAGCCAGCACAGGTGGCACTGCCTACACCAGCACTCCCTAGTAGAGATGGCTCTGAGGAGAATGATGCCTTGCAGAATTTGCCCTGCCAGGTCTTTATCTACAAAAACCTGCATACAAAACCACTTTGCGTCGTGCTGCAAAGGTCTGAGCCTGGCCAGGCAGTAGATCCTCACGTGTAATGCTGATAGACACCTCTGCTTTCTGAGGCAAAGAACAAGGCCTTAAGAACAGTTTCACTTCCCCAAGACTAGGGACACAGGGCTGGTGCATGAAAATAAAGACCACTCAAGGCAGAGGGCTGGGGTGTAGGGGGTGTTCTGAGAGAAACTGTTCACTCCTTCCTATCAGCTTAGTATTAAAGTGAGAGCTAACCCGGGGAAGACAAGCTGTCCTAACTTCACACATTCCTGCACAACTCACAAATACAGCTGGCTTCTAAAGAGGAGGAAGCCTATCAGTAAAAGCAGCTGAATGAATTCTGACCTGGTCGTTGTGTGGCTCGTTCTCAGCATCCTCTGAGTTCCGCTCCTGCAGGGCGCTGTCCAGCACGGACGCGTTGATGCGGAAATCCCGGGAGGTGCTTAGCTTCATGTACTGCATCAGGTTCACCTGCAGCAGCCAAGGGGAAACCAGGCAGGGAAAACATGAAGCAGTGAGCATCTCAGTGTAGCGTTCTACCCTGCCTAGTCCTTTGCACAGCACTGGGACAGAGTCCCTCACAGTAATAACGCAGGATTGAAGCACGAAGTGGGTGAAAAAGCACCTGCCCCCATGCAGTCCAGGGGCCCATTCACATTTTCCTAAAAGCCAAGTGATTGCCAGTTACTCTCATGTAGGACCTCGTTGTGGTGCATTTCACGACACAGACGGGGAGAGAGTGAGGAAAGCTGGCACGAGGTGTGCATGTTCCTGCTCCACCAGAAACCACAGGTCACAGGCAGGGCTGATGTGGGCACGGGCTAGCATGAGTGTGGCAACAATTCAGCAGTGTTGGGCCAGGAGCATGGGCAAGGGCTGGAAGGTCCTTACAGCTTCCCAATTTGGGTATTAATAGAGACTTTAACAAACAGCCCTCCACCATGCCATTGATCCCGCTGTTCCACCAGGTTCAGGTCACAGAAGATCTCTGCTTTACATTACCTTTGACTTCTTGGAGAGGTGGATAAGGAACTTCTCATATTGCTCAATTGCAAAAATCAGGTTTGGGATTGGCTTGGTCTCCCGAAGCACCTTGGCCTGAAATGCAGAGAGGAGTGAGATGGGTCAGATTTGGAAGGGAACAATGGCACTGTAGCATGACATGAAGCCCACAACATTCCCAGTTCCGAGAAGAGTCTTCAGTAGCTTCGCTCTGTACCAGTGCTGCCCCAGCAAGCCTTGCCAGCTTCGTCACTGGTTTTAAATTGACTCCCAGGATGGTTCTGTCCGGAGGCTCTGCTGTGCACTGTTTTGTGCTCTGCCCGCAGCCCACAGCCCTGATATCCCAGTCAGCAGCTCCTCTGCTCCAGCTCTCCCAAGGCATCACAAGCACAGGCCATCCAGGCAAGGAGCACCCTGACATTTCACCACATTGCTGTCCTGCTTATTCACCACCACTGGTGCTCGTTCCCCATGGTGACAGCAGGGTAAAGGACACGCAGCATTTCAGCTGTTCCCATAGGCTCAGGGAAGAGCTAGGCAGATCATGCTTGTGGCTTTTAAACCCTTAACATCACAGGAATGTCTGGGACAGCTGACGAGATGGAGGAAATGCTGTCTGGGAGCACAGACAAAGGACATCAAGGACCAGGAACCTGCCAGCCTGTTCACTTGCTCCCAAACAAATAATCCAGTCATTTTCAACTGCCTTACTTGAGTGGAATCCATTCCCTCCTTCATCTTTAAATGGACTGATAAAGTTAAGAAACACTTAAAGAGAATGCAATATCGGTTCCAATAAATTAGCCCATATCTGTAATCTCATCGCTTACCCCAAATGGCAAAAATACCAGACAAGGCAGACTATCTAGACTGACCTTTGTTTCATGTCCATGAGATTTTAAGCTGCATTTAATGAAGATGGCTCTTTTGTTATGGTTTTTTGGTCGCATTTTGTTTGTTTGTGCTTTTTTAGACTTTTCTCTGAAGTTACAGTAGATTAAATTTGATTTTCACTTAAAAGGCCCAAATGACAAATTGTCTGATGATCTGTAAGAAGCCACCAGGTACCACAAGCCTCGAGGTATGATCCTGCAAATACAGCCCATGTTCTAACGGAGTGAGTCAGTCTTACCATGACTGTGGAGACTGCAGCAGCTTCATCCTCTTTCTTCTTCTTTTTCTTCTCTTCCACAAAGCTTAAGCTCTCACTGTGGATGTTCTGAAGGAGGATGCCAAAAGATGTGTCATTAGAGGGTAAGCAGGGAAGAAATGCCAGCCAAGAAAGGCCAGAGAAGTCCTTGCTCTGGCCAGCTAACAGCATTACCAGCTAGGTAACAGAAAGGTGATGATACAAGGGTGGAATATGGGGTGATCTCAAAAAAAAAATAAGGAAAGAAAAACTAATTTCATAATTTATACATTCAGAAATGTGCATGTGTGAGAAGTCCCCAGCAGTGATAGCTCTGCACACCACAACACCTTCCCCAGTATGTTGTACAATTCCTGTGGTCCTCACACAAGTACCCAGTTCCTCTCCAGGCAGATAAATCCCAGCTTCAGCACCGCAGTCTCTGGCACCCACATTACTTCACACTGTGATGACTGCAGTGTTGTTGACCTTTATTTGCCATTGTGGTTAGCAGCAGTATTAATCTCATCCAAAAAAACCCACATGAACAGAGGGGAAAAAAAACCAGCTAACACCCAGCTCCTTCCCCTCTCAAGCAGAAATCAGCATGCTCAGTCCCAATGGTGCTGAAATGTCTTATACTATATTTGACAAAGTAAAGCTTGAACTGTAAGAAACTCAGGTCATGTCAAAAAGATGAATAATCCCCAGGGGCACCCGTGTACTGAAGATGATACAGCACTCAGCACCAGATAGACTGGCTGTGATTCTGCCAGTTAATTTAGGCCTTACCTGTACGTAAGTAATGAATGAGTAACACTGTGGGGTCAGGTGGGAACCTGATAGCTTCACCTGCAAAGGAGCAGAGAGAGAGGCTGGTGTTACTCCTAACTCAGGGCAATGAGCCATGTCCCCACAAGTTTGCTCACACTCACCAGCTTTTCCAGTCTTCCTGGAATCATATTTGAGGTGCTGCGGCAAGCCTGGATGTACTGCAAGGAAAACGTGAGTTCCTTCTAGGTGTGGTGCTCCCATCCTGTATCCAGGCAGAGCTCAAAGCAGCTCGTACAATGGCACAGTGGGGAGGGCAGGGTTGGCACAGCTATCCTCCCCAGGGGCTTGCTACATCCCAGATGCCATGTCTGCAACCCAGAGCTGTGAGAGGAGAGCTCTGGGGCAGTCACCACCTCATCTCCAGCTCCAAAGGAGCTCCACAGGCCTGTGTTTCATGGCCCAGCTCCCCCAGGTCCTGCTTCAGGGAAAGGGAATGAGTGGCTAGGGCAGGAGCGGTGAGCACTGTGAGAACACTGTGGGTGCCCTGCATTGTGCACACAGTTCCATAGAGGAACCCACAGGACACGCTGGAAACAGCAACTCCAAGCCACGCAAAGCCGAATTCAGCTGGAGAGAAGCTTTCCTTTTATATCCACTGGTACAACTATCACTGCTCAGAAAGGTCACGAAATTGAGGGCATGAAAGCCAACAGAACAAGAGCTCAACTCCTGCAAGAGATCAACAGCCCAGTCCCAAGCCTAACTGCTGCCAGGGGTCACTGTGAGCTTGCTGCAGCAGATGGGGAGAAGGTTTTTAGCTCAGAGGCAGCCCACTGTCAGCAGAGCACACTCACGTGTTTGATGAGGGAGGTGAGAATTGCGTATGTCTTGCTGAGGCTTCTCAGCAGTGTGTCCACACAGCTCCCTGCTGGGAGCGCAGTCTGCACCAGCTCATGATAGACTGTCAGCAGAGTTCCCAGCTGCAGAATTACACCTTTCTCCAGAGCCTGAGTTTGGTTTGATGCCTGAGAGGAGTCTTCTAGAAGAAAGAGATGAATATCTGGTGAATGTGTGTCTAATGAATCCAGTTGTGCAGGTGGGAGGCACAAAAGCCCCAGTGGGGCAAGGGGAAAATAATCACTGGAGGGATTTTGTGAGAACACGCTTATCTCACTTTGTTCATATAGAACCAGCTCAAGGGAGAGTTTAACCTGCCCTCAGATGATGCTATCTCAAAATCCTCAAATATCTTTTTGCTCTCTGTCTTCATCTGTTTTTGACAAAGGTGTAACAGTAAGAACTGGACCACTTTAATTACCTGATGTGTCTGACCTCAGACTGGTGAGTTTCTTGATAAGCCAATCCACCTCTTCAAGGACCTTATCCACCTGACCCAGAACCAGCAGCTGAGACAGAAACCAATAACAAAACAGGTTTTTGGAGGAGTTTGGCACAACGGGAACCTGCAAGCTGCTCCAAGCACAGCAGCCCAGGACGCTGCAGGTGTCACACACACACTGTTCTGACTCACACAGACAGTGGGGGCTGCAGTCTTGGCATTCACTACGGCGAAATGGCACCGGCCCTCCACCTCTACGTCCTGCAGAGGAGAGAAAACAAATTCTGGTGAGTAAAACTTTAACTGCTGTCACATAGTTTGCATCAGAGATGCACTCAAACCTGACAGCACTGTGCGATGAAGAGCTCAGCTGCTCCTGCATCATACCTGATCTATGTCTCCCAGGCAGGCGTGGATGTCTTGTGCAAGTTCCCGCAGGAGACCGACAGGGCTCTTGTAGAGAACGTGAACACTGAAGAGCAGAGACAGCAAACCCTTGCAGCAAGAAATATCCTCTGTAGGGAAGAGAAAATAACACACTGTCAGGTGCAGTGCTTGCCTAGCTACTTAGGAACATCAGACATCCAGTGAGGGAAAGTCTCAGATTCAGTATGGATTTAACAGTAGGTGAAAATCCCATCAAAATACTGCAGCTATCAAAAATCCAGCTAAAAGCAGGATTTAAAACATCAGGCATCCCATGTGAGAGTGCAAAGGGAAGTATGGCACACTGGAGCTCTCGGATCGTAGAAAAATGGTGACCAAAAGCACTGAGGAAGTACAATACAAACAGTGGCAAGAGTACTGTTTTTCCAGAGTATAAGTCCCAATTTAAGCCTAAATAACAAGGGAGAGAAGTCAAGTGAATGGCTTCCTTTCCTTCAGAAATGCTAAAAGATTCAGAGATGGAGTTCCTTCCCTAATACTTGTGCTTATAATCACAATGTTGTAGCAATCTGCCACAGAATGGGACCTGAATCTATCTTGGCAAAGAGGTAAAACCAGGACAGACCCCAGCAGAGCATGTAAGGGTCTAATATCAGACCTGACACATCACATCTAAACGTGCTCCTCAAAGCTTACTTACCAAGAGCATTTTCCTTGCAAACTTTGACTGTCCAAGTCAGGAACTGAAGGAACTATTTAAGAGGAGAAAAGACATCATGAACTTGAAACAGAATTCAAAGCACAAAATAGTAACAAAAATTTAAGCCAATGGATCACAGCAAAGAAAGATAAGTAGAGCATCCAGCCATGATCTGTGAAGCTCCACAAGGGACACTTAGCCTACTAACAAGTCAAAAGCTGAGCCCCAGGACAGGGTAATAGCTATACATTCCCCTGGACAGAGTAACAGCTCCATTTAATTTAAGGTAAATGATGACTCCAGACTTCTGGCACAGTTAGTGCAGTTCCTAGCTTGTAAAATTGGGGCACTTTAGAAAATGACTCCTTGCGTGGAAGGAATTAGGCACTGAGCCAGTTTGGACTGGACACAGGTCTGCTGGCCTTTTTTGCCTCTATTCCCATGTGGAGGCCATACCACAACTAGGCTGTGTTAGGAGTCCCTGCTCAGGAAAACAAATCATTCAAGTGCCCAAAGGCGGGATCAGAACGTGCAGGAGTGGGATGGCAAGACAACTTCCTTGCAGTGTCCTTGCAGGTGTGTGATAGGAGAACCCTTCACAGCGTAACAAAACTGTCCCTTTGACCTGGTGGGGTCTGTGGGAGGAGGCAGGACACACATGTCAGAGCCCCCAGATGCCAACCCCATCTGATAATCTCCTTCCCACACCTATGGCTATGACACGCATCCCAGCCACCACACAAAGGCTGAGGAGTACCTGCTGCGAGGCCGGATCCAGGAGTTTGGACAAGGTGGAGAGAACGGTGATGAGTGACTGCGTTTCCTTGGCGTTGAAGTCGTCTTCAGCACTGCTGAGTTGGTTCACCAGGGACCTCTGGTCACGGGAAGGAAAACAGTCCCTGAGTGTGAACATGCGTTGCAGAAGCAAACAACCAGAAGCTGCGGCAGATGAAGGGATCAGCAGCAAGGAGAATGACAGAGAGTACAAAAAGAGGACTCTTCTCAAGAACAAGTGCTGATTTTTGTTAGGAGTGCTTACATACAGGCCTGCATATGATCAGTGTGACTTTTAGAATACTCAGGTAAGTTTCTGCTGCACTGAAGAACCTAGAGTTCTGTAAATACACACGCACTTCCACCCAGCTCTGCAGGGCACCCTGAAGCAGCTTTCCTTAGGGATCAGAAACTGTACTGAACTGCTAGTGAATCAGTGCCACAGTTGCTATCACACACTCAGCCCTGTGGTCAAGCAACAGAGAGCTAGCAGTGTTTCCTGCCAGAATCCCAAAGGCTTTGGAACACTCGCAGCACACAGTGGTACTCACCTGAAACTGTCGGATCTGGAAGGCAGCTTTCTCTGTGACATTAATATCCGTTTCTTCTGCGTCACCATCAGTAATATCTGGCAGAGACAGAGAGGTGCAGAAAAAAAGCTAAATGCCAAGAGCAGAATACAGGATTTATTTCCAAAAGTGGGAAAGACTGCTCACAGCTAGAGGAGGAATACAGACTGCAGAACCACGGCGAGCAGAAAAATGTGTTAAAGGCAAACTTCAAATAGACAAATGCTGTATCAGACCCTAACTATCCTCTGCTGACAGACTGAGAGCTCTATAAAGGCAGGTAAAATATATCTCTGGAACTTGTCTCTGGTGTGAAAATCTATGCTACTAAGCCCACCTCGTTACGGAGAGACAAGAACCAGACCCATCTCTCCCTAGTCACGAATAAAGGGTGCTGGGTCCCTACGTGCCCACACGTGGGCTGGAACCTGGAGAGTAGAAACCAGAGCAGAATTGTACCATGTGCCTACCCAGGGCTTGCAGAAACTGGGGGATCCTGGCAGAGTACAGCTGCTGCACCGTGTTGAAGATCCGCAGCAAACCTTCCAAGCACAGAAGTGAAATGCTTTTGCCCTTCTTCTTCCCTGATTCTTCAACAACGGTGGGAATTGAAGTGTACCTCCAAAGCAGAACCCTGTGGGATGGGAGATGAGATTTACTCCAGTAAAGCTGGCTGCACAGGGCAAGAACTAGATTCTACTCTTAGGATTGTATTTTTAATATAACTAAATTGGAAGGTCTTTTGCCTATAGGAAAAGGGTGGGAGAAGAGATCTTTTTTAAGAAGATTTTATTTCAATGTCAGCAAAACAGCTACTGCATTTTTCCTGCACAGCTAAATAATTTAATTCTTTCCAGGTGCCAAGGGACCTTCCAATCCCATTTCAAGTCCATCGTTATACACTCATTTCTTCCACCCAGCTTTCCCTCTTTCTCAGACTACCCTGACCACTGGTGTCAAATCTGCCAGTGACAAAAAGAGCTTTTCTCATGGCAGTTTGGATCTGCGAAATGTCAGAACTCACTACAGGGCTCTCTATAAATAAAATCAGAAAGGTAAAGGCAGGCAAAGCAAAGTAAAAAGCTGTGAGGAAAGCAAAATTGTTTGGCCCAAAGGAGACTTTTCTATTTGTAGGCAAACATCTTTTTCCTGCTTCCCTAAACCCACTTCTTCCCTTTTTTGTTCCCTCTCCTTTCTTCTCATTAGTTCTGTTGCCTGCACAGATGATCTTATTCTGTTTCAATGTCCAATCACGCAAAACATGTAGCTCACATGTAGTCCTAATGACTGCAACAAAAATAGCCTCTATTATTTGGGGCGAGACACAAAACCAGCATTATGCATGGCAGGGGTAATTTGCATTTTGTGCTCTCTGCTGACTGGGCTCTGAAAAGACCCCATGCAGATATGACCTAGATTCCAAAAGACATTTACATGGTTCACATTCTTGGATTTCCAAAGGATTAGATGCATGAATGTCTTCAAGCTTCTTGCAGAAGTCCTAAACAAACGCTTTCTAAAGCTTGTGTCCCTCATACATGTTTTGTTCTGCAGCTCAAAGTGAATTTTAACTTCGCTTCTTTCCAGAGGCCTCAAGAATCCAGCCTGAAATCATCTTACCTTCTCTGTGACAATGAGTGATGAACCATAAGCCAGAAAGAGGCTGAAAATGTTGGATGGCAAGTTATTAGAGCTAACCAAGTTATTAGAGCTGTATCACTCCCCATGGCACAGAAACTGTAGTGCCTCCACGTGATTTCTCAGGAGCACAGAAAGGCTGTGACCTCAACCCAGCAACAACAACTGTTTGAAACAGTTAGGGACTGCATTCTTCTTTCAAAACCCCACCTGAGAGTCAAAAATCCCCCAAATGTATTGCTGATGTCTCCACATGCCACACAGACTCACTGCGTGATTTTGCAGAGGTTCTGGAACATCTTCTCTGGATTTTGTCCGTCCGGCCCGTCCGTTTGTCCCGTCTCCTCCAGCTGCTGCACCTTCTGCAGAGCGACGCTGACGGCGTAGCGCAGGAACTCCGTGCTGGAGCGCAGCACGGCCAGGCTCTCCTCGTGGCTCTGGGCATTGTCCCTGCAGGACCAGGAGAACTGTCAGAGGACTGGGGATGCACAGAGGAAGCTCAGGGATGGCCTAAGAGATCCAAAACTTAAACATGCATTTACGAATAGTATCACTGGCTGAACTCAGGGTGGAAAAGACCCTTTGTTCTGGTAGGTTGTAGTGAACACTCGGAGGATAGAGTTGCACCAGCCTTTCCAAGCACATTGACACGTGGTTTGAATTGATGTCTGGCTCTGCTCCACAGAGGATTGGACACCTTCTCACCTGAACAGAGCTGTGAGCAGAGTAGAGACAAAACCCATGGACAGGAAGCTCCGTGCAGTTTTGTTGCTCAAGGCAGATTTGTTCTTTCCAGCTTTCTCCCTCAGGATTTCAGAGAGCTTGTTGTAACATGTAAACAGGCCTAGGATATCCTCAAACTTGTTCTTACTGCAACAAAGCAGTAGAAAGCATTAATGGAGAAAATGCAGTCTTGGAGTTTCCCACTTGAAGCTTCAGCTGCCCAATTACACAATGATGCTGCCTAAATGATGGAACAATGACCTATTACATCTCCCTGCCTCCCTAACGGTGTATACCTCACCCAATCCTCCTCAGCCTGCTCTTCTACAAAATGTCAGATGCCATCTCCCACAACACGATATTCGAAAGGAAAACACTCCCCAAGGCTCTGTGAGTAGGCACTCATGCTCAGATCACTGATTCTGTGTTGGCACTACCATCCCGTGCCTGCAACGAGGCTGTACTCCAAAGAGCTGGGCAAATAATAGCACGGCTAGTGCTAGAGGGGAAGATTTAATGTTTTACCTGAAATTCCCAATGTTGAAGTTGTACTCAATCAGAACCTCACAAATTCCCATCACCTGAATGGCATAGATGTTATTTTTCACACCAACACCAGAAGACAGCGAAAAATCTGCTGATTTATCCTGAGAGGTAAAGGAAACAAGTGAAAAATCTTTTCAAAACCTGACAAGAACTCGGCGTCTTCTCCCACTGAGTCAAACTGAAAATCTGATTTACCAGTTCAAAGTCTTCCAACTCGCTCTTGATCATTCGTCGTGTGACAGATTCTAACATCTCTTCAAAGTTTTGCTCAAATCCCACACCCTCCTCCTCCTCGTCGTCATCATCCTCAGCTCCTTGGCACAGGCGCACAGTGCTCTTGTACCAGGCGAGACAGTGCTGGATGCAGCAGAGCAGATGGGCCTGGAGGAAGCAGCCACACAGTCACACCCAGCCTTTGAGCTGGAGGTCACTGGCAGCAGTGGACAAGGGCCAGACTGTTTTAGTGGGATGCGAAGAGCTGGAGCTGCCTTCGGAGCTGCCTTGAGTCTCAAGGATATGCCTCATTCCCAAACTGAGGGGATCACTAATCCCACACACAGCTAGCCAGTTCCAGCTTCAGACAGTGCTCTCTGCCTGAGCTTTTCTAGATGGGATGTAAAGACTTAACTCCCACTGCTCCCTCCACCCAGACACCTCAGGTGCTGAAGGAGATGGAAAGGGAATTTCCAAAGGGACTCTCACTCTTGCTGAAGTGTCTGCTCCCTTCCTGGGTGTGCTACTGCACACAAGCTTCCTTAGGGGAAAACAAAATGATGAATTTGAATTTGTTCCCTTGGAAATCCAACACATCGTTGATGTCTCATCTCCAACAATTTCAGAGGAGCAAAACCAAAGGGGAAATTCTTCCCCCTGCTACACACTCACACACACTCTGCACAACTATTTTATGTGGAATTAAGTTAAAGGAGGGAAAAAACCCACAGGGTGAACTCAATAGAGGATAACAGAAGTACACTATTCCTAGAGCATTTTTCACACAGGTCCCCACAACCACGACGCCTGGGGAGCTCTAATAAATAGCCTGAGGCAGGGGTGAGTTGCCCAGCTCTGTAGCCATTAAAAGAATTGCTCCAGGCTAGAAGAGGCTGAAGAAGCACAAGGTATTCAGCTCATGTAGCAGGACAACTACAATGCTAGTAACAGATGAGCCTGCAGCTGTGACCAGCCAATATAGCTCTTACCAGTGGTTCTTGCAGAAAGATTTGATCTCCTTGAGCCATAATACATCCCTCCAGTTTGAGTGGAGGCAGGAGGTCTGGCTGGGGCAAGTAATATTGCTTTATCTGTCACACAAAACAAGAAATAAAAATAACCAGTTACTTGGTAACTGAGCCTCTTAAGATGTTTGAAAACAGAGTACAATAATCTTTGTACCCCATTCTAGAGAGCAAAACCTGGCACTGTGATAACAGGGCTGCACAAGTATGTGAGCCACGTCATCTGCTCTACTGGTGATTAAAATCCCTTCTTGAGTTGCTCCTGTACCTCTCAGCCAGGACACGTCACTGCCCTAAAACAAGATTAGCTGACCACTTGCTGTTGTGTTGCCTCAACAAGTGACATCACTTGCACCCCACCTGCAGTGTTACCCCTCCTTTAAACAGTGAGGATCAATAGCAGCTGCTGCTGTAGAAAGTTACAGATACATAATGATGCTATAAAATTTTACACATTTACACCAACTTCCTATTAAGTGCCCTCTGCTACCCAAAAGCTGTCTTGGCTCTGTTCATGTTCCTTTCTCAGACCCTAAACTGTCATGGGAAAGCTGGAATTAGTCAGCATGAACTCTATGGATGATTAAAGGGAAGAAAATTACTTGTCTCAAAGAAAGCACAGCCTGTCCAATGGATTGAGGAAATGTGATTGTCTTGTTGCCATGAGCAACACTGCTGGGGGATGAGTTAATCCTCCCAGATCCTACATGGACTTGGGTATTCTCCCGATGGGAGGACAGCAACATTAATTACTGTGTCAGCACATATCCTTGGGGAAGTATGGGAGGGTAACTGCTGTGCACTGCTAAGGAACAGGGAGAGCACAAAGAACTTCTCTGGGCTCACATTTCCCACAGCACCGAAGAACTGAAGGGTTGGAAAGGGCTCCAGGACATCCTTCCTCTTCCACCCTTTGACAGGATATGAACCCATCTCCCTCGATTTATCTAGTCTGCTCTCTCAGCATAGCAGGGGTTTGGACACCTCTTTAGGGAAGTGTCACAGCACTCAAACATGTTTGCAGTGTGAGGGAGAACGATTCCCCCAACATCTAACCTGAATTGTTTGCCATATTGGTTGAAGTGCAGAATTCTCAGAGCCCCACCACAGAGCAGGACTTTACCTGGGACAACAGTGTTTCCATTATAGAGCTGGCCAGCTGGGAGTTCCTGCGAAGGACATCATAAAAACCCTGGAGACAGGAAGGAAGGACAGGTTGGCTGACACAGCAGAGAAAATGAACCATGGGCATAATAAGCTGGCGTCATAAGGCAGCAACGACACTTTGGCACTGCAAGGAACCGTGAGGAAGTTACAATGTGCTCAGTGTAAAACTCCATACCTGGCAAGGCAAAGGCACCACAGAAAGAAGGTATGAATCAGAAAGAGTATGAATTTCCTCACAGGGGCCCTCTCACAAGCTGTATCTCCCTAGCAGCGGTGGCATCAAGCCCAGAGTGACTTTCACTCCTATTTAACACTAGCACAAGATCCAACTTCAAACTGTGAAATCCTGCTTCAAAGGCAAAACAAACCAGTGGGGAAACTGTAGGAGGCAACAAATCCTGCAGACTGAGAAAACTCAGTGGATGGATAAAGCAAGCACAAGTTTTCCAGCAACAGTGATGAACACACCCAGAACTTGCAGCTCACCAAAGGTCAATTTAACCCAAGACAAGAAGGAAACAAAATCTCTCTGATCTGTACAGGTTTTTTTTCCTCAAGGCGGTACCCCACGGTTATAACAGACCCTAAGATATGCACCCAAAAATGGCCCTTTATAACAGGCCTGTCACAACAGACCTAAGGACAGCCAAGCTTTCAGAAACTTGGAAAGGAAGAGGAGAAAAGACAGATCCCTGATGCAGACTCTAAGGCAGTTTCTCCATACTCTCCAGACAGGGTTTTCTTTGGAGCCCATAATTAACTCTCAACAGCTCCACATCCACCCAGTGCCTGTTATATCACTCCTCCTCACCGGGCACCAAAAATGCTCCCCATTCCCTAGGCCCTACCACAGCAAGACAGACTTTGACATCTTTTTGCTGTTGAACAATGCATGAGCCAAAGAAGATACATCAATGTGTCTTTGGGTTTGTAACAGTCAAAAAAAAAAAGGCAGCAGAAGGATTGAAAACATGGTACCCATGCCCCATGAAGAACAAAACTGAGCTGAAAGGCTGTTTTTCACAATAGCGTGACTGTTATTTACCTGAGGCTAGAGAAGAATCAGACCACAGAAGAGCTTGTGGCTGTTTAAGATACGGAGGAAACCATGTTTACCTCATACAACATGAGTCGAACATCTGCTTGCTGGCTCAAACACCGCCTCAGGCTGCCCAGGATTTCTAGGCAGAAGGCCTCATTAGCTGCAGAATTATAGCAGGCATGAACATCTGCCTGGACCTGAGAAGGAACATTAGTCGTGTTATACAGGTTACAACATCACTACACAGGAGCAAGGTGACAAGGGTCTGGCCCCTGAACAATCGCTGAGATAATCCTTGTGCTGCCAGGCTCCTCATCACTGTCATGGAGCACTGGGAATGCTCCCCAGAACACTGGTGCTGTAAGAGAAAATAACTCTTGAGAAGCACCATCTCTAGGCCAGCTTCTCTTTGCACACTGCACTTCCCAAAGCTTTACTTCCTGGAAGGAAATCCCGGCTGGATTTCCAGGACTAATCCTTACTAAAGCTGTATTTCCATTCTGGGGGAACACTCCCCTTCTGAGTTGTTTCAAACAGTGCCTATTAGACACCAGACTGTCTCACATGTCCACATAGGGGCTGCAGAACAGCACTTACCTGAGTGGCACCAATGGCCTGGCTGCACTGGGAAGAGGACAAGCTGCCCAGAACCTTAAAATTTCTTAACAGGAGCAAAAAGCCAGCGACCGCAGCTTTACGAGCATCGAGCTGCCTGGGAATCGGGACAGGAAAGAGGGTTACATATAGAAACAGGGAAGCAAGAAGCTCAGGAGCACATCAAATATCAACTCAGCAATGAAAAAAGGCCGCAAGTACAGAGTGACTGGGCCCTGTACAACTGTATTTCCTAAAAGGGCAGTGCAGTCCCAAACAGTCAAGAGCTTGGCAGTTTGCTGAGAACTCCCTTGCTCTACACTCTCACAATATTCAATTTCCTCTCTGTCCTTACAATGCTCACAACACTCAGGGAGTGCCCAGGCCAAGACACAAGTGTTAAATGTCCCTTGAAAGTTGGGAGAGTCTCACAGACCTCAGAGTTGGAAAATTCCTAACAAAAACCTGGTGTTTTGCTTTGCTCAGAAACCCCAAGCCTTTCCCAAGACGGAGACCCTTGCTTTGAAAAATAATCCTAAATTTTGAATTCTATATTCATAACCAGGCAGCCAGTGGCCAACAAAATCCAGTCTACAGTCACAGCAGGATGGTTTGCTCAAAGCATGACCAAGACAACACCTTGTAAGGGATCAGAGGGAATGTGGCAGCTCAGCATTCTGATCAGCGGTTCCTTCCAGACCCTCCTCGGATGTACTCAGCTCTGCTAGACACATGTTGGAATTGGTTTTTCTTTTGCCTATGTATTTGGAGTTCCCAACAGCTTTCTGAACTTGCAAAGCCCATTCATTCAGCTGGGGGTTGGGATTTGTGTCTCAGTTCAGTGCAGGTGTGACTGTACCACAGTTCACAGTTCTGGGCTAAAGGGATGGGAAATGTCATGATCTAGTTATGGGAAGAACACAGAAAGTAGATACTTAGCCAAAATAAAAAATACTTCTGCTCTAAAACCATAAACGAGTTGTAGAAACTTTTTCAAAGAATCCGCTCCCCAGCTTACCTGGAAAAGATAGCTTTTTGAAGAACAAGTATCAGGGAGTCCCTCACTGACATGCTGACTTTGAGCAGAGGCTGGAAAGGAAAATAACCTTTGGAGAGAAAAGCACTAAGGCATGCCAAGCCCTTGGGGCATATGAGCTCATCTTCCTCAGGCCCATCTGGCCCTGCATTTCCAGTACTGTCGTCAGTACAGTAGGAGAACCAAAACATTTTAAAATAGACAAGAAAACCCATAGAGCTGTGGCAGCAAAACACCTTAGCAGGTTAGTGAGGACACAGTGCAAGGGTTTGGGAAAATAACTGTTATCCCCAGGTTGGACAAAGCAGGTAAAAGTTAAAACACCAGGGCAATATCCCAGCCCAGGCAAAGAGGAATACTGACATGGAGCTGGGAAGGAGAAAAATCAACGTGACAGCTACAGCTGTTTAGCTAAACACTGTAGATTTAGTTTTCTACAGGGTGCAGCATCTGGGCATCTTCCAGATGAAAGGTCAGCACAGAGCAGTTTTGGTCCCATGCCAGCCCACGCCATATGCTTTTTGCTAGAGGGCACATGCAAATCCATGCTTGAAGAACAGCTCCATGCTGCACTGAACAACCCACAGCAGAGAACGAAGGTTTATTTTATGAGGAGGGTTATCAGATCATGCATGTAATTGTGGCCCAGAGCTGTCACTGGAACTAAACTAGCAAGGATATGCAGGGAGAAATGCAAAGCTTTACCTGTACTGCCCGGAGGAGCCCTTGAACTGTGTCGATGGGCAGAAAGGACAAATTGTCAAAGGTCTCTGTGACTTTGGAGGATGAAGTCTGAAGCACGAGAGGAGCAGACACAACAATATTGGACAGCAAGTCTGAAAAATAAAAGGACAAAAAGAACAGCTGATGCCAAGGGGCCAGAAAAGCCTGAGCAGAAGATGTCTGTAGAGCTAACAATTACAAACTAATCAAAGACCTTCCATTACACAGAGAGGTCACGATAAGAAGAGCATCAAAAAACTGAGTCTACTGCACGCACCAAGTGCTAAAAATGCTCCCAGCCCAGCTGAAGGGCCTCACCCCACCAGAGGGCACTGAGGTGTAAGGGAAGAGGCTGCAGCACTGACATGCCAGCAGCCCCAGTGGCTCCCAAGCCCAAGGACGAGGAGAAGGCAAGGCTGGAAACGTGGAACAGGCGACTGACTGATGATTCTGACTTTCTGTGCGTCAGCTGTTCCATAGCAACTGCCTGCAAACATATTTTTCACCTGTGATGAATACAAGGCAATCTGATGCAGCTGATACCTCAGTCAGAGGAGAAGGAACAACTGACTGTCTTGGCTTCAGGTCACTTCAGCAAGAGCTTCAGAAACCAAATCACATCCTGGGCTGCATCAAAAGCAGCTTGGCCAGCAGGTTGAGGGAGGGGATTCTCCCCCTCTACTCCACTCTGGTTAGAGCCCCCTTAGAGTACTGTGTCCAGCTCTGGGGTCCTCAGAACAAGCAGGACAGAGACCTATTGGAGCAGGTCCAGAGGGGCACAAAAATGCTCAGAGGGCTGGGAGCACCTCTGCTGTTGAGATGGGCTGAGAGAGTTGGGGTTGGTCAGCCTGGAGAAGCAAAGGCTTTGGGGAGACCTTGTTGTAGCCTTTTGGTACTCAAATGGGGTTTATAAGATGGGGACAGATTTTTTATCAGTAGCTGTTGTGATAAGAATAGGGCTAATAGTTTTAAACTAAAAGAAAGTAGATTCAGAGAGGATATAAAGAAGAAATATTTTACAGTGAGGGTGGAACAGGCTGCCCAGAGAGGTGGTGGATGCCCCATCCCTGGAAACACTCAAGGTCAGGCTGGACGGGGCTCTGAGCAACCTGATCTAGTGGAAGATCTCCATGCTCACTACAAGGCAGTGGACTAGATGACCTTCAAAGGTCCCATCCAACCTAAACCCAGTTCTGTGATTCTGTGATGTGTTTTGAGGAGCTATGTTGTGGCTGTCCACAGAACAGAGCGCATTTTTCTCTCTTTCCTGTTACCTATGAAGTGGCTGACAGGAGACGCTGCTTTTGTGAGGACTCTGTTCAGGACCTGCTCAAGAATATCACTTCTGATGGGCTCATGAACCTGAACGAGAAAGAACAATAAATAAAAATCAAAACCTTTAAGATATTCCTGTACTTCACAGCACAGGCATCGTACAGTACAAAGCAAATCCAGATCTGACAGGTAAGCAAGGATGGTCACCACAAGTCCCCTTTCAGCTAAGTCCATACAGACTGATCCAGATTCCATCCCAGGACAATCAGAACCAGCACATCAGGGCACACACAGTACACTCATGACATAACGGTTCCAATCATCTATGGGATGAAAATTTACCAGTTTGGTGAAGGTGAATGGGTTTCAATCCCACCTTGTCAGATTTTATTTGTACCACTGAATTTCTCTACCTTCTCTACCTCTGCAGTTTCTTGGAAACTGCAATAGGGATTACACAAGTATCATGACAGCTGGAACAGATTAGAATTGGATCCTTATGAGGATGGCCTCTTCTGGCTGGAAAGGGGCAAACAGGAGACAAAATCTAGTATTGTTTGCAAAACACTCACAAAAGATACAGCAAGTAAGGTTTTGATACCATTTACCAAGAGAGAATAAGAACAGAATTATTCTCCCCTCACCAAAAAAAGCTTCTCCAAAACAAACACTACCTTAAATGTTTCCAGAAGGATACTAGCTCCCAGTCTGCAAGCTTGCTGGGCTGGCATTTTTGAAAGGCCATAGCTGTTATCAGCAGCTTTTCCTCCAAAGGGCTTTTTTGGTTCATAGGATTCCATTAGGCTGAAGCCAAGATCCACCAGGCCCTGAGTAACGTGGTCCCAGCCAAATGCACTGAGGAAAACATTAAATGGATGAGGAAAGAAACAACTTAGTCACAGAAAAGTTTAGATTAGAGCTGTCTGAGGTAAAATCTTCTGCAGACATTCCAGGGTCCAAAGCAGCAGTGAGAGACACTCAATGACAGCAGGGAAGATGACAACCCTCACAACCCCGTGACTGGTGACTGTCTTTAGGCTGAGGGACAGGTGCTCAGCACACCTCTGCTGTCCTGGTTCTCCATCAGAATTCCTCTCCAGCCCAAAGGTTTCCTCGCCATGGGGAATGATGTGCACTCAGGCCTGATCTGAACATAACAGCAGGGTACAGTTGGGATGCATGAGTATCCCACTGATCCCACGATCTTCCAGTTGGAGAGAAAGAGAGGAGGAATGCCTCCCATCAAACTAAAGGTCAGCTGGTGACAGACCAGAGCTATACCACAGGATGTTTAAAGGACTAACCGGTGAACCAGATTAAACAGTGAACCTATTCCTCATCCCTTGATCAGAACACAAACTACAGCCAGCAGCATGACTCACACTGCAGATTAGGCTCTGATCAGTTTAGTTCTTTGTACCACCAGACCCTGAGATCTGAGGTAGAAGGAGCAGATTTATACAGCTGCATGTGTTGGTTTGTTTTTTTAATTCGCTAATATAAAACTGGGATAAAACCTTGGGATTTTGACACTGATCCCTGCCGGCACATGGTCAGAAGTATTTAGCATCCCAGAGTGTTTTAGCAAGGCTGAAACTCTCCCAACTCCCAAACCTCACTGAATGTTCTGCAGCATGTGGCAACAACTCACCTATTTTTCACCACTTCCAGAATGACAGCAGTTATATCATATTGTTGAGGAAACAAATCCTGCAGAAACTTGGAGGCCTGAAGGAACTGCAGGTCCTTGCAGCTTCTTGTGATCGATGTTTTCAAGAAATCAAATATCTGGAACATAAAATCATTAAGTGTGAGGAAATGATCTTTGAAATGGGACCTGTGTAGTCTTGGGTATATTCCAGTAAGAGCACCAGCCAGACGCAAGTTCCAGTACAGCCTGCCAAAAATCTTAACTCACTTCTTTGTCAGGACAAAAACACCAGTCTCATTAAGTGCCTCAAGGAGGGTAACTTGCTGCCAGATGCTCTTCATGTGGCCACCACAGAGCCAAAACATTAGGAAAATAAGACTGCTTTTCTTCTCATCCTACAACACCAACCCACAGGCATCACTACTCTGGAAAACTCCGGTACTGCTCTGGGGTCTTTTCCAGTGTTCAGTAAAGTACAGCATACCAGTGATCTAACTGCCTACCCACGAGCATCCTGAAGCCATTTTAAGCCTAATTCTGATGGGACTATGACCTCACCATGCTTCCTTTCCTTTACAGGGAGTGCAGAGTGCATCCCCATGGAAGTTCTCTCAAGCTTATCAAGCACGTACCTGCTCTTGCAGTCTGTGTTTTACAGCAACCGAGAGCAGAAGGGCCACGCTGAAGGGACACAGGGCTCTACCAGGGTCCTTCTGTTGCTCAGTCTAGGAAACAGCAAGGAGCAGTGAGAAAGCTCGTTATCTTCAACTGAAACACTCTGGAAACTCAGGAAGCCATCAGGCATATGTTTCTTCAAACATATCACAGCACTCGCTAAAGAGAACGTGACTGCAATCATAAAAACTATTAAATCCCTTGTCCAGATAATAAACTAATTTTTTAAACCCTGCTTCAGTATCTTCAAGAACAGCACCTGCTCCATCTTTGCCATACCTTCAGATGTCTAATTAGCTCCTCGCCCAGGTCCTGGTCCAGGTTGATGACAGAAACAATGTGGAGAATAACGGTGCCTTCCACGTGGCGCAGCTGGTCCAGGGGCATTGTGGCTACCTCAAGGTCCAGTGACCTGTAAGTTTTACCAGAAAATAACGTGCCATCCAAAGCCAGGGATCATTCCTTATGGATCAAGGAGGATGTTCTTGTACAAGGTTTAACCATTCAAGTTCAAGGAGCCCTGGGCAGGACCAGTGTGACTACAAACACCCAGGTAGCAAAGAAGGGGGGTGACAGAGCAAGAACTTACTGCGGAACTCTCTGTTCTTCCTTCTGTCTCTTATCCAGCTGATTGAAAAAACTGATGATTCCTTCCAAAACAGTCTTCTTACTGCCCTGCAAGGCAGGACATTACATTAAGCCATTGTAGGGCCTGCAGTGTCCCAGAGAAAAATACTCTATTCCCACACCTATCGCAAATCTCAGGGTATCCTTCATTTCCCCCCATAAATTGCTAAGGCAGGGGAGAGCTCCTGTGTGGCTCATTTCCAGATTTCCAGTTTGCACATTTCTTTTGACTGCACTTATTTCTTTTGACTGCATTACTGAAGAACTGGAAGAAACTCAAGCTCTCAGATGTTCCGACTATTTTTTTTTTTTTTTTGAAGTTGTTATTAATTAGAAAGGATTCTTAATGTTTTAATCGATTGGGAAGGCTTTCAAACTCCTAACCTTAAATATAACAATATATTTTGTCCAGTGGACCCAAATGACCCTCTATAACACACATATGATTTGTCTTTGGATCTTTTTGGCATTGACTCGGTCACAAATGAAGCAACCAAAAGAGCCAGTTCACCCTGTCAAAGGGCAGAGATGTCCCTGGCAGTCTCTGCTCTGGAGAAGAGGACATTCCCAGTACAAGTCAGACTACAGCCCAGTAGACAATGATAGTGCATGCACTATTATTACAGTGTGCAGATCACAGAGAGTGAGCAGAACCACACTGGAAAAACCCAATCCTCTCTGCTGCCTGCTAGGTCTGTGCTCATCCCTTATTTCCCAAAGGTTTCCTTCTTTTCCCATGAGGAAGACCAAGATCCCATCTTTCTCGGAGCACTCAGCTTCTTCAGGCTAGAGGGAGTCAGAGGAAACAAAACCTACTGATGTTCTGTCCCTACAGCATGCTTTGGGAACAATCAGAATCTCTGCCAAAATCCAGACTACAGATCAGTCTGTAGGAGATTTTTTTTTTTCTGATGGTATAAACTTAAGGGAAATCCAGGTCCTGTAAGCTTTTACCTTTGCAGAAAGCAGCAGCAGCTGATAGACCAGAGGGGGAATTTCCTGCAGGTCTAATTTGGAGAACATCCTAAGGACCTTTTCCACCACAAACTGCAGCTCCTCTCCTGATAGTGGAATATCCCTGTTGAATCAAAGACTTTTTTTCATTAATATATTGTTTATTTGCCAAGGCTCACTCACACAGAGCATAAAAACCACAATGCCATTCCCAGATGTGCTTTGTGTCCAGTGGATCCAGTGTGGATGCTCATTGACCAACCATCCACGGGGCTGTGCTGGGTATGGTCAGACCTCCCACTTGTACTTACCCCAAACTACTCGTGGAACAGGACACAGACATGACCACAGCACAGCATCAGTGTTGATGCTGAAGGGAAAAAGAATTACCTGAACATGTTGGCAAGATGTATTACACACCGAGGATCCCACCTGGTAAAACAAAGATACGTTGGAAGATTGAGAGCAAGCAGGATTATCATCTAGCTCTTCCCTCCTACACAATTATTCAATGTCACCATTTCCCTGTCACGTTCTGATACTAAAATTAGAAGCCAGATTTCCACCAGAAATCATCAGCACCAATCTAACCACCCACATTTACACAGTTCTGAACTGCCCCAGCCCCTCTAATAACAAATACCAGAAAAGGAATGAAAACAAGCCCTTCCTGAGACCAGCCCATGCAACAGTCTCACAGGATTTGGGAACAGGATGCTCCCCTGCCTTCCCAGCTAGAGAAGACACTGTCACAGAGGGCACAGATTCAAGGATGACAGGACACACAGCTCATGGTGATGCCTTTTTCCAAGCACAACGTGAAACACAATGTTTTGCCACGTAACCAAGAGCTGGCAGATGTACGTACTTGCTGGAGCAGAGGGTATTTATCAGCTGTTTCTTAAACTCTTCCCCATTCAGTTCACCTGAAAAAGCAAGAGTCTTAGGAGCTGATTCCAGAGGAAGGGAGGACAAGCTGCAGAGAAGCAGCTGATAGGAGTTACCTTTCCCGTAAGCCAGGTTCTCCTTCGAACTGGCCAGTGCAGTGAGAACAGTGGAAAACAGCTCCAAGGATTTCCCGTTGGTCAGGCTGCCACCTTTAATGACATCCACAAATAGGTTGGCAAGCTCGGCCAAGGCGTGGCCTGGCAGCTGGCGGGCCTGGGAGAACATACAACAGGAGAGAGCCTGAGGCAGTGCACAGAATTCCAAATACACATCCAAACTGTCACCAAAAACCAGCAGAAGACAGAATCTCTTACAGGGAAATGCTCCCTTTAAAGGAGAATTCAGCCCTGAGATCTCTGTTTTGTACTGTCCTTTATAGAACAGAGCAATAAATCAAGATGATGTGATTATAGGTTTAGAGTTTTGAGCCTAAGACTAAATATCCAAAGAAAATCAAATTCACACACAGAGCCAATTCCAATACCAGCTAACTTAATCTAGGGAAGATCCGTGGGAAGGATACAACTAATTTTCCTCAGTGGTTTAGGGAAGTATCTCAATTTACATATTAAATTTTACTCAGCAGAGCCCAGGAAAGCCAGCCCAAAGGAGCTTTACCTCCAGCATCAGCAGTCCTATGATTTCAGACACCTTGCCCAAATGCAGGTCCCCTGACTCCACCAGTGGGATGCAGTGCTTGTAAACCTGGAGTCTCCTGAGAACACCACTTCTCTGGGAACAGGGGGAGCCTTACAGCAAGCAAATAAAGGGACAATAGAATGGGAAAAAAAGTTATGCAAGTAACAACATGTTGCTAAGCGACAGGAAATCAGCAGGAATAAACTGTCACCTGGCTGCAACTTCCTATTTTATGTCTGACAAAACAAATAAAAAAACCCCAGAGCACAGGAAATGAGATACTTGGATAAAGCAGTCGGCCACCCTGTTATCACATCCTGTGGTTCACCCAACCTGCTGCCGGAGATCAGGAAGTGTAAAGATTCTGAGAAGAACCAGCTTGGCAATTAGTTCTCACCTGGCCGGCTCAGTCCTACTCCAAGGTACCTAAGGGCTCTCAAAAGCAAATCCCGCTTACCACGGGCTCATCTCAGCTCCAGTCCAGTTTGCTATCTTCCCACATGTCTTTTTGGATGCCGTGCTTCCCTGTGACAGCCCTGACGAGCGGGTTTTTTAGGAAAAGTGACACTTGCGTGTGCTGCTGAGCACGGGCTGGGGCCGCGGCCCCCCGAGCGCAGCTCAGACATCACCCACCTTTGAAGATCCCTCTCAGCAAAGCCGCCGTCTCCCTCCCTTTCAGCGCCTGCCTGGTCACCATGTCGCCCAGCTGCAAGAGAAGGGGACGCCGTGAGCCGCCCCCCGCCCGCGGAGCAGCCCCGGCGGCGCATCCCCGCTCCCCGCCCGGCCCGCGGGCACCGCGCACCTCGCCCTCCGCCAGGCTCTGCAGGGCCTCCTGCAGCCGCTCGGGGCCCTCCTCGGCCGCCAGCGACAGGATGCGCTGGGCCATGGGGCCGC
>VZTI01004542.1:3029653-3091693 GCA_013397865.1 Struthidea cinerea | reverse complement strand
CCCCGCCCCGCCGCGCCCGGGGCCGCGGGTTCGAGTCCCGCGCGGGGCAGGCAGCGTGGGGCGCAGCGCGGCGGGCAGTGTCACCCAGCCACGGAATCACAGAGCGGGTCAGGCGGGAAGCGACAGCAGTGGGTCACCTGGTCCGACCTCCCTGCTCCGGCAGGGTCGTCCTAGAACACCTGGCACAGGATTGCGGCCAGATGGTTCTGAAATATCTGCAGTGAGGGAGACTCCGCGGCCTCTCTGGGCAGCCTGTCCCGGTGCGTGGTCACTGCACAGTGAAGAAGTTAACGGAGTGCGGTGCAGGCACGTGGGGTGTAGGCACGTGGGATGGGCAGCCGGGGGTACCGGGGCATTTGGCACAAAGTGCCCTTTCAGGGCCACCCCGCATCAGCAGCGAGTGCCACCCACGTGGGGTTCGGATACGTTCGAGTAAACCCCTTAATTCCGGGGGACACGAGGGGTGGCCTTGAGCGTACCAGGAGGTGTAGCCCGCCTTTAAGCAGCGGGATTTGGCCAAAGGATCAGGTGCCAGCACAGCGTGGGAGCTTTGGAAAGCCCCGTGCTCACGTGGAGCGGGAGTTGATGCTGCTGAGCAAGGGGAGCGGGTTTGACATGGGGCTGTGGGGAGGGGGATAACCAGACCTGGAAGAGAGATGCGCTTAGGGCTCTGTCACAATACATCAGGGTGGGTCCCCGTTGGGGCTGCCTCCCCTTTCCCTGAGACCCCTTTAGCCAGGACAAAACACTTGCTCCATGATGCCAGGGGTTGTACATGTGTCTGCAAAACTATTTCAGCTGTGATGACCATGCTGGCCAGGATGCCCAGGTGGCCCGGGGATCACAGGTTCTCTCTGCCTCCCCAACAGAGCCTTCTTGGGTCTATTTGGGAAACCCCATGCTGACGATGTCCTACTGTTATGCACTGTCTTGCGCTGAGCTGCAGACAAGGGTCCAACGAGCTGCAGGAGGGAGCTGAGCCTTGCAGCAGGGCTGGTGTGGAATGGGGACGGGAGGGATGGGGGTCTTCTCTGAAGAGCAGCGCAGCACAGTGCCTCTGGCCACAGCAGCATTGCTCAGGGTTTTGGCACAGGTCCAAGTTTTCCCTCAGCAGCACCCCCGCCTTTCCTTTGGAGTCTCGTGCCTTCCTCTCAGCTCCGCTCGCAGGACAGCCCTGTGTGGAAACCAAATCCGTAAATCCCAGAAGCATTACAAAACATGCCTTGTGTAAGCCCCTTCAGCCCTGCTCTGGTGCTTAGCCCGGCCCTGCCACCTCCCGAAAATCCCCATTGTGGTAAGAGCCTGGCCAAGCTTCTCTCCTGGGCTTGAGCACAGCTCCATCCTCACCACATCCTCACCCAGCTCCCACAACCCTTGACCCAAAGAATTAAGGCTGCAAGGGCTCTCCTGCTCTGTGTAGCTTCAGCATGCTGGGGCATCCCAGAAAACCTATTTTGCCATCCTGCAGCACCCACATGTGGACTCAGCTTGGTTTCTGCCACATCCCGGGGCTCCCCTCGCTTGTGGGTCCGTGGCATCACCGTGGTGGTGGAATGCGTTCCCGTTCCCAGAGCTCCGAGCAGGTAATCATCACTTGAGGGCATTGTAGAAATTCTGCCCGTGTCTTTTTTTCTATTTTAAAAGCTGAAAGGGGCCTCGTATTGCTGCTGGTTTGGGAGACCTCGCAGGGGAGGAGTTGGAGAGCCCCAGGAGCATTCTCTGCCACAGAGTCATCCCCACAGCTGGACCCTGCCCACAGGGCCAAATTCACAGGAGGACCTTGCCAGGGTTTTTGGGGCAGAAGCTGGGGAAGAGACCTGTCCTGCTCACCCTGGGGAGCAGGCCGGGATGGCAGGCTGCCCACCACCTGCCTCTGCCCCTGCCCCGTGCTAATGAGCGAGTTACACAACAAGGAGCTTTTATACTTTGTTAATCGGGTCCGGCATCCAGCCCGCCTCTCCACACACACTCTGGCTAGCAGTGGAGCCCCAGCTCCCTCCTTCCCTCTCCTCAGCTGCCTTTTGTAGTGTTTTAATGGGGTTTCTTGCCTGGGCTGTGCTGACTTAATTACAAAGCTGCAGTGAGTTGATGCCTTGTGACGGTCTAATCCCAACCCGGTGACTCTACAAAGCTTTCGCCCAGCTTCCTTGCTGCTGCACTCCGGCCTCGCCATCCCTGCATCCGTCTCGGCTCCGTGCACTGACCTGCGGACGGTTCAGCTTTTCCTCTTCCTGGTGAGTATCCAGGACTTTTTCCAACTGAAAGAACTGCGTTGGAGATCGTCATCCAGCCCTCGCTCAACCTGGCACCTCCAGAGCTTGAATTGGTTTTAGTGCCTGGAACAAGGGGACACCTATCCCTTCCCCAGGAGGTGGAGGGGAAGAGGATGACCCTGGGAAATGGTTGAGCTGGAGCCAAGCATCCCTCACACAGCCTGAGCTCAGAGCTGGTGCTACAGCCAGGCAGGGGTGGATGCTGGAGGCAGGATGAAGGCAGCCCTCCTCCTCCTCCTCATGGATGGGAACAAGGTGTTTCACCCAGACTGCGCTGGAAAGATGCTGAGAGGCTGATGGTCCAGCCTTGCGGTTGGTGGAGCAGTGAGACTTGAGAGTTTGGGGAACACTTCGGGGATAATTATTTATTTTGGGAATATTATTTATTTTGGTAGTAGAAATAGAAGGATGATCTGGCTGCCTGGCCAAAACTGGATGCTCACCTGTGCCCATATGAAGGTGGTCTGAGACAGAAGAGTGCTGGGTGAGCGCAGGCTGAGATGCCCCCGGCCCAAAGAGGAAAGGCAGAGTGAGAAAAATGTAAGAAGGTATCAGATGATAAATACACAGATTTTTAAGCTGCTTTTGCAAACATCCCTGGTGTTTTTCCAGGCTGCTCAGCCTCCTTGGGCAGGCAGAGATGCAGGCAGTAGGTGATGGAGCTGAGGACGGTTGGGGGTGTCCTCTGGACATCTGCTTCTGCCCCCATCTGAGCAATATGGGCAGGGAATGGGGCACAGGGGGGCCGCGGAGACCATTTGGATCCATGCTGATTCCTCCTTCCCTCTGCCAGTGTCCTGCTGCCGACGGAGGACAGAGGACAACATGTCTGCGGTTGTGAGTACTGTCCCCACGCTGCCCCATCCTCTGGGCTCTGAGCATCCCCTCCTTGCCGTGCTGGGATGGGCTGCACAGGGTGCACCTTAGTCCAAGCAGCACACAGTCCATCCCTATCCCACCGCACCCCCTTGGGTGCACGCGTGGAGCCTCTCCCCTTCCCCGTATCTCCCAAGGACACTTGCAGTGGGGCAGGGAGCTGGGGGGCTGTCAGGGGAGCCCCCACATCCTCTCCTCTCCCCCAGACGGGCACGTTCCGGATCGTGTCAGAGGAGGAGCAGGCTCTGCGCGCCAAGCTAGAGCGCCTCACCACCAAGGACCACGGCCCCGTCTTCGGGAGGTGCGAGAAGATCCCCCCACACACCCTGCAGAAGGTGAGGCGGCTGTGGGGAATGGGGGGCAGGTGCAGGCCGAGGAGACCCTCGTCTGGCTCTTGCTTTGGGGGGGATGCACTTCCCAAAATGTCTCCAAGCCGAGGACCTGAGTGACCCTGCCCTCCCTACGCTGGGAAGCTGCAAGGAGCTTTACTGTCCTCCGCCAGTTTTTTGGGAGCGTGCACGACCCCTGGCGTGTTTTAGAAGGTGTGCGTGGCATCACTGGGTCCGCTCTCTGCTCCCCCCAGGCGAAGGATGAGCTGAACGAGACGGAGGAGCAGAGGGAGGTGGCGGTGAAGGCGCTGCGGGAGCTGGCGCAGGAGCGGGCGGGCGGGGAGGATGTTTGCCAGAAGGTGGCCGAGAAGGTGCAGGAGAAGGACGACTCCTTCTTGCTCCGCTTCATCCGTGCCCGCAAGTTCGATGTCCACAGAGCCTATGACCTGCTGAAAGGTGGGGAGGGGTCCTGGGCTGTGATGCTGGGTGAGGACGGGGGTACACATCCCCCAGAAGCTCCCAGTCCTGTGCTGGTGCCTCCTAGCCCAGACTGGGCTCTGCTGGCAGAGCAGGACCCTGACATGGGAAGGGGATGAAGAGAGGGGATAAACAGAGAAAGTTAGGGTTTGAAGAGAGGGGATAAATAGAAAAAGTCAGGGTTGAGGGGCTTGGAAAGAATTGGGATGGGGAAGGAAATAAATGAGGGTGACACCAGGCATCCTGCAGCACCAGGACAGTCCCATTCCTTGCAAATTTACCCAAACGAAATGGAAAAAACCCTGATATTTGGTGGTGGCAGGCTGTTTCATTTGTGCAGCAAACCCAGCTGCTGGGGCTGCATCCCCTTGAGACCCCCATGCCCTATACATACGCTACACTGCCCTCTCTGTACGCCTGTAAGGAGCCAGTTTGGCACCCTCCCGACGCTTCTGTGCACGGTGCCTGGGGGGCTCTGCACCCCTGGGGCACCTCCAGGTCTGGGGACAGGTTGGGGTGCTTGTGGCACCCTCTCCCCACACTGAGAGTGACCCATAGGGGTGGAGGGGGAGCAGAAGGGCAGCCCAGAGGGTGGCTGCAGACTGGAACCTGCCTGGCTCCAGCTCTGCTCTTCTTTGTGTCAGCTTAGGGGATAATGAGTTGTAATTATCAGTGCTGGCTCCCAGACGAGCTCTTTTGCTTGCCTGCATTTTCCCAGGATGAAATTCCTTATTTTGTCCCTGCAGGGTGCCAAGAGGGGGGAGATGGGTGTTGTCACCCAAACAGGGAGGACGGGAAGAAGGGGAATGAGGGGGAAAATTATCTACTCGCTGAGGTGTTGGAGAGAAAGCAGGTGTGGGAAGCTCATGGCAAGGGGAGGGATAACACCAAGCATGCTGGGGCTGGTCTGTTGCTGAGCTGCTTTTTCCTCCTTTGCTGGAGGAGACCTGACCCTTGTGGGTCACAGGCAGAGCTTTCCACAGCTCTGGGGCTCAGCGCTGACATCTCACCATCACCAGCCCATCCCATCTCTGGCAGCTCCCCCCCACTTCCCGAGGCTGGGCGAGCAGCCGTTGTTCTCCCGATTTCTGCCTCTCTCCAGGCTACGTGAACTTCCGCCAGCAGTACCCCGAGCTCTTCGACAACCTGAGCCCCGAGGCCGTGCGCAGCACCATCGAGGCCGGCTACCCCGGCATCCTGGCCAGCAGGGACAAGTACGGACGGGTGGTGATGCTCTTCAACATCGAGAACTGGGATTACGAGGAGATCACCTTCGATGAGGTGAGCCCAACTCAGGTGCTGCTCCCAGAGCAGAGTGGTCCTGCTTTTGGGCTCGTCCCGCTCGGCATGTCTGAGCACAGCATCCTCACACACACACGTGCATCTGTGCAGCCATACAGGTGGAAGCAAATCTGCAGCCCTTTGAATTTATCCTTTGAGGGAGCCTGGGAGAGCATGGTCCACCCAAAGGATGTCGCTGTGATGTACCGAGAACGGCGAGTAACGACACAATTCAAGTTCAGGAAGAAAGTAGTTATTTAATTAATTATAATTTGATTTATATGACTTGGTTCCCAAAGATGACAGGAGGTTATTGGATCTTGGACCAGCCACCCCCTGTCCCATTGGCCAAAGCTCACAACACCTACTTCAGAATATTATTTTGCTGTGTACCATAACAACTCTGAAAAACAGATCCCAGGTGCACAGATAAAACCCAGTTTACAAAAAACCCATAGCAGTGTTTATCATAGCTTTCATGAGAACCACAGAGCTCTCACAGAATGCTGCAGAAAGCTGAAAAATTTCTCTACCAAAGCTTTTCAGCATCTACAAAAGGATGCGGTGCAAGGTGCAGGCCAAATTCGGGGTGTGCATCCCCCAGCCCGTGTAACATGGGCTGAAGAAAGGCACCACACCATTAAATCAAGGGCAGAGGAGGACACTGAGGTGTAGGGCATGGAAAGGGCCTCTTGGCAAAGAGGTCTCCAAGCATGTAAGTCACAGCTTCTCCCAGCTCCCTTTTCTGCTCAGCTCTGAATCTGGTCTCAGCATATCACTGATGCTCACGAGTTGAAAAGGGAACGTGGGGCTGGTTCAGCATCCCCCCTCCCTGCTCTGAAATCCGGAGGCTGGCTGTGCAAGCAGCCTGGAGTCAAGTAGACCCTGGATAATACTCCAAAGGACTCTTCCTGGGTACCCCCTCGGGCCTATGGGAGGTGAGACCTCATACAAGACCCTGCTGTCTCTCCTCTCCACTAGATCCTTCGTGCCTATTGTATTATCTTGGAGAAGCTGCTGGAAAATGAAGAGACCCAGATCAATGGGTTCTGCATCATCGAGAACTTCAAGGGCTTCACCATGCAGCAGGCGTCAGGGATCAAACCCTCCGAGCTCAAGAAGATGGTGGACATGCTGCAGGTGAGGTGGCAAAGTCTGCTTTGTCTGGCAAAGTCCAGCAGTGGCAGAGGGGGCCCTGGGGGAGCAGGGAGCTCAGAGAAGGGAGGTGGCAGGGCTAGCAGGGTTTGGGATTGCCACCATGCTGGAACAATGAGCAAGCGTCACAGAGAGGCTGGTCCCCGTCATCCTCTCCCTGCCTTGCCAGATAATTGGCTTAATCCTGTAAAATGGATCCCATTTTTCCCACCCCATCTCCCTGCCTTCTCAAATGCCTGACCAGAAGCAGTACTACCACTCCTTGCAGCATCCTAGGGCATGGCCTGGAGGTCTTTCATCATGACCTTCTCAGCCCAGCTTGGTCCAGGTTGGATGGACACTCACAGGCACTCCAGGATTTCTGCCTTGGACCAGAGGCCAAAGACACTCGGCTCTCCCCAGGGAAGGACAGCAGAGATGTGGTCCTTCTCATGGAGTGGGAGCAGTGAGCTATCTGGGAGGCTCTTCAGCTCCCTGGTGCTCCTGGGGCTGGGATGGTTGATCCTCTGGGTCAGAACAGAAAGGGGCCATCAAATAGAGAAGGGGAGAAGGGGCAAGGAGAGCCGTGGCAGTGCTGGGGTGTCCATTGCTGCCTGCTCAGATCCGGAGGGACAGCACCATCTGTAACCATCTGTGTCTGGGTTTGGGACCCTAGGACTCCTTCCCAGCACGGTTCAAGGCCGTCCACTTCATCCACCAGCCTTGGTACTTCACCACCACCTACAACGTGGTCAAACCGTTCCTGAAGAGCAAATTGCTGGAGAGGGTGAGTGTGGGAAAGGGACCTGCAGGCAAAGGCATGTCCTTGGGTGAAACGGAGCTGCTGGGAAGAGCTGCCCTGGTCCTCTGCTGAGGCTCGCTCCCATCTCCCTCCAGGTCTTTGTGCACGGTGAGGAGCTGGAATCCTTCTACCAGGAGATCGACGCTGACATCTTGCCAGCAGACTTTGGTGGCAAGCTGCCCAAGTACGACGGCAAAGCAATCGCAGAGAAGCTCTTTGGGCCCCGCATCGAGTCCGAGGACACGGCTCTCTAAAGCAGGAGCCTGCTGCCCTCCCCTGTACCACAGCACCAGAGGTGGCCCTCGAACCCCAGCCGCCTCCCTCCCGTAGCATTGGTTGAGTGACTGCTCGTGCTGAGGCGCTCCGGGCGCGCTGCTCCACGCCCGTCCCTCCCAGGCACAGCGTCCTTCCCTCCGGAGCCGGTGGAGAAAGGAGGCCACCAGCCCTCTCCCACAGCATTTCCTGGAGCTGCGAGGGGAGGACTGGAGAGTGTCTGCTCTGGGAAGGGAGAAATAAAGCGTTTAACAGCAGAGCTCTGAGGTCCCTCGTGGTAAGGCACAGGGGCACAGCTTTTTGGGCACTGGCTGCATTGCTGGTTCTAAGGAGGCCAGGAGTGCCAGCGTTTGCTAGGAGACCCCTGTCCCCTCATCACTGACTACAGTTTGGCACAGGGGCCAAGGAACTGCCCATCTCCATCCTCCCTGCATTCCAGATCACATCCCACCCTTGCCTGAGAAAGGACCCCCAGTTCTTAGTTATCTGCTCTAACCAGGGAAGAGAAAACAGATGAAAACAAAAACGCAACCAGGGGCCCAGGTGGAGCTGTCTCTGCCTAATTCCTGCTCAGGCAGGGAGGAGAACAGAAGCTGCAGTAGCCACTGAGGCGAGGAGATGGATTTCAATCACAAAACAATTGAAAGACAAGCAGAATGTACCCTCCTAAATCCTTCAAAGGCCTCAGCACAGTTGTTTCTCCTAGCACTGCAATGTGAAAGGGAGCTGAGTCAGGGAAGCCCCACCAGAAGTCACCATGGAGGGTAGAGGAGGGTATCTGTGCAGCAAACAAGCTGCACCTGACACTAATTACACCTTGCTAATGTGGAATCAGCAGGACGTGGGTGGGGAGGAGGGAGGCAGAAGTAGCTGTCCCAGGCAAGGCAATCTGTTCCAGTTCACGAACCAGGCATCTCCTCCAAGAAGCCGACTGGACACCCATTCCCAGACCATCTCCTCCTCCCTTGGCCAGCAGCAGGGCTCAGAGAGGAGCAAGTTCCTGGTCTCTGCCCAAGTTACCTTCTCCCTGAGCCTGGTCCCACAGTGTGCCCTGTCCCCCCTCCCAGCTCCACACGGGCCCCTTTCACCAGCCGGATCAGCCCCCCACCCGAAGCTGGCTGAGGTGGAGGGTGATGACAAGAGCCACGTTCATCAGGGCACTGGCTCAGGCTCAAACCAAACAGGACATCGGCTCCGAAGCCGCAGGGAGGATGGGGCCTGTCTGGGGTTAGATCTGTTTGCTCCAGCCTCAGCAGCTTGGTGAGGCCATGCATGGCGAGTCCCAAAGCCTGAGGCTGTGCCAACCTTGTGCAAGAGTCCAGAGACAGAGGAAAAGGCACCTCTGCACTTCCTTTGGCTCCTTACTGCACATGGAGCCATCCCGAGGAAAGCACGTGTGACAACCCTGCAACCATCAGGCCAGTGCAAACACAACAGCACAGCTTGCCTGGGAGACAGAGCAATTGCAGCTTGGGAAACAGAAAAAGGGGAAAAAATCCCCATCCACACAGACAGGAGTATCTGCTGCCTCTGGGGTTTGGACTGGGACAGTCACAGCTCTTAGGAGGTGCCCATGGCTGCTCACCACTCCTGTGACCAATTGTCAGCCGGGAGCTTGCTTTGATGGAGAGACAGAGAACAGCACAGCAGAGCTGGGAGCAGAGTGACTGACCAAGGCAGGAAGGAGTTTTGAAGTGGATCTAACAGCTGATTCACAATGGCCAATAAATCAGAAATGAAGCCCAGTGTCTCTCACAGAGCACTTCCCATGACAGGGGCAGAGCAGTGATGGGTCTCTGGCCCAGCCCAGTCCAGCTGCCCCAGCAGGTCACCAGTCCCAGTTACCCTCCACACCTCTCTCCCTTGGGCTGCAGGTAATAAACCCCACACCTTGGTGAGCTGTTAGTGTCAGGTGAGTGGTGCTTTTGGCAGGGCTTTTTTGTATGCCCTGGGCTCAAAGATGTCCCTTTGTCCTGGCCAGAGATGCTGATTTGTGTTTCTTCTGTCAGCAGCTGAAAGATTAGGAAATCCACTTGTTCTCACATAAGGAAAAATAACAGATGTTCTATTCCACTGGCAAAAATAAGTATTTTTCAGTAGTTTCAGGTCAGGCATGTGTTTTTTAAGCTGAAGCTATGCCCATTCTCCACCAGAGTGGCATCGAAAACCTCTTCTTGGACAGAAGAAAAAAAGCAACTAGGAAAGGCTTGAGCACCACGAGTGCTTGTATCACCTTCCCCCCCAGCCAGCTCCCCAAGCTGGGCCTCAGGGAAGACTGAGAGCCTCTGCCAACATATGGAACTTCACACACAGTCACTAGATGTAGCACTGACTTCAATAAGTCCTTTATTTTTAAATAAAGAAACCCCACTGAATCAAAGATAACAAAATTACATTTTGTTTTGCAATGACTTCCATTTTACACCACACAAGAACAAAAATTAAAGAAAAAAATCAAAGACAGTTTTATATATATTTATATATAATTTTAAAGGTAAACATCAGCAGATATAGAAAAATTGCATTGCTAGTTGCAAATCATCTCCCCTGCAGCTCTCAGCTCCAGAGAATCTGACTCAGAACATGGCAGCAGGGAGGGTGTCTCAGTATACAAGCTTCTTCAGGGCAGCATTTAGACATAGTTACAGAACATAATTTTGCCAAAATGAAAATATTTTCATAGTCAACTGCTCACCAAGAACAGTGGAAGTCACTCTGCCTGTTCTAAGACAGTTGCATGAGGAAAACAAGGGCACAGGTCTCCTCTTCCCAAGCTCTCCACGCACCTTTTTGGCTTGGAACTTTCAGAGAAAGAGGTTTATGCTTTCTCAAGAAGAATGTCTAGAGATCTGTCACCAGGAATTACAGTCAAGCTGTCATGTAACACAGCGAGAAGAGACACCCCTTTGGAAAGTTGGTGACTTGGGCTAAGCAGCAGGATTGGGTTATAGATCAAATACAAATGAGTTTTATTTGGCTTTTTTTTTTTTTTAAAGACATTCCAGTTGGCAGGAACCATGAGAAGGGTCAAGAGCCCAGCAGAACTACAGTGGAGATCCTAGAAGAAAGTTGTGTATCTCCTCCCTGGTCATGCAAGAACTTTGATTACAATGGAAGCTTGTCAGTCAGACCAAAGCAAAGGGGCTTTATGCCACTTTGTACAGACATTCAGGATGACCCCAGAAACCCTTCCACCAAAGCATGGAAAGCTGGCAACTGCTTTGACTCACTGATGGCACTTGTGCCTAAGCTCCCCTAACAGCTGAGGAAGTCCAGGCCAGTGTCACTCCCACTCCCAGTGAGAAGGGGGTACAGTAACAGGGCACCCTCCCTTGGGCTGGTGCTGCTCTGAGGCATTCTAAGCTTGGAGAAAAATAATGAAGTCCTCACACCAAGAAGGGCTGTTTGCTTTCCACCTAGAAGCCATGAAGGAAACACTGCTTTGAGTCACTGTGGCTCCAGCACCTTCCCAAATGAATCCACATGAGGAATATGGACACATGGAGTGAGCCTCATGCCAGAAACAAGATGCTCTTTACAACAAATGACTTACACAGGCAGCACAAGGCTCAGGCCTTCTCTGGTCTCACAAAAAAAGATTGAAGAATTTCAATAAGCTCCAGACAAGCATAGTATTTCCAGAAAAACCTGGAAGCAATCCAGGTGACTAAACTGGCAATTAAGTCCTGAAGATGGTACTCTCTGCTCTTTCCTTTGAGATGTACCCACTTGAGCAATCTACCTCCAGCTATGCTGCTGGAGTGTTAATAGACACAAAAACTTTGGGATTGCAGGATAACAAGTCACACATTAAACAAAGCAAATCCTGCTTCTATGACTCAATTCCTACTGCTAGAGGAGCAGAGAGCTGAAAATGATCCACTGCTTATATACATTGTTATTTTAAGCCTTGAAATAGACTGTAGCCAGTTATAGGCTGCCCACAAAGGTCCTTTAAGTCAGCACTCAGTTGGTACAGTGTTCATCACCGGTGTGCCTCAGTAAGAGTGTCTGAAAATCATTTTACCAAAAAGCAGAGCCCCAAAAGCTCTGACAGAGCTGTTACTGAAGTCTCTAGATATGCTGATGTCAAGGGAGGAGGAGGAAAAGGGCAAGGCACCACGTGTCAAAGGGCTGTGGTCTAGGAACTTGTGACAGACCCAGGACAGATGACACACAGGTAGCTTGGCTAAATTCAGTACTGGAGTTAATAGTTCCCAACACTTTTACTTAATGCCCTTTGTAACCCATATCTTCATAACCAGGAACTGCAGAAAAACACTGAGGAAAAAGACTGCAGGGAAGTTCAAGTGTTTGCCCTTACAGTGCAACTACAACACTGCCAGACCCATCTGAAAACACCTTGATTTAGAAGCTAACAAAGGGACAGTTAAAAATGCTGGCAGAGCTCTGGTAGTGGAAGCTGAAGTTCCTTGTGTTCAGTCAGAGCAAGTCTGAGCTGCTTGTTTACCATCTTCAGATACCTCCAGAAAAATGGCAAAGGTGATGGTTGGACCAGCCTAACCATCAAAGAGTAACAGTTCTGCAACTTGCTGTCTGATTGAGAGGGTCCTTGGGGTTTATGTTCAAGTACTACTTACATTCAGGGATGGGGAAAGTGTGTTCACCATGAGACTACCCGTGGAAGAGCTCCCCTAATGATTTTTCTAATCCCAGTTTGAAACTAAGCAGAGCACACGTCAGATTCACCATGCTGTAATCTTAAAGGGCTCCATCAGACCACACTGCAGTGATCTCCAAGTGCACACTTCAGCAGCCTCATGTGTCTCAACAAGAGATGAAAGACTTCACCTCTAAGACTGAAAAATTCAGGTTACATTTAAGGTTGGGTTCACTGGGCAAATAAAGACCACTTGCCCACATCACAAGACTAGTACTGCCTTATTTTGGGAGGTAAGAGTATTTCAGATTAGGACTGGACAAAGTCCCATGTTGTCACTAGGTATCAATTATCAATCATTGTCAGTAGCAAGATTTAATACATAATTGTAAGGTCTTTAGATAACATGAACTGCAGCTTAATTCTCTCCTCTCCTAGTTCCCCAAGACCTCTTTAAGGGATTGCTTCAAGTCTGACCACAAGTCTTGCTTTGAAAGAAGCATCAAATATGTTGAGATGGAGAGAACAGGATTTTTTTTTTGCACTGCTTCCACCTACAGGCTTAATAAGCTGAACCTCGAGCTCCAGAAACCCTGCACAAAAAAAGCCACAACAACAGTTGTCCTTCCCCAAAGAAGCCAGAATCAGTCAAGTCACAAGTGATTTGAACAGCTTTAGATTCAAGTGCAAAAACAGGGCAAAGGAGCAAGACAGACTCGTGTTACTTCTGTAACTGAGAGTTTCAGAAAGTCCACAGCATTGGCATTTCTGAAGTATGAAGGCTTGGGTTGTGGGGCAGGAAGGAGTATTCCTCAGAAAGGCTCTCCAAGTGTAAAGAAAAATCTCTATTTGATTGGACAAAGCTACAGCTCCCTGCTGCTTTGAGAACTGCCCAGTTGCTCACCTCATTTTGGGAGACTTAAGACACCTAAATTTATACTGTATCTATTTGATGTGTACAAGTGTTGTTTACACTCCACTTCTGCTGAAGCGAGAAGATATTTAAGTCATACCCAATGAATATTACATGAACACTACTTAAGCAAAAAACCTGAAATGTCTTTTATGACATACTTTAGTGATGTAGGATGAATAAGAGGATAACAACACAGAGACAAGATATCCATCAGCTAAGAATATCCTTGCTAACTGATGCCCTAAAATAGTTCTTAAGGAACAGCCACAAGCACAGCCAAATCTTGCTGTAGCTTTACTTAGTTTCATCCTCTCTTTGAAGAGGAAAAGAAGCCCAGATTTACTAACTAGGAGAGTGTGCAGATACCCACAGCTCATTGTGGATCACAGGCCAAGGTGTTTGGCCTAAGGCAAATGAAAGGAATTTCCTGATATGACAATGCACCTTTGCTACAATAGTTAATTATTGCTTTATTAAAATGAAACCCCACCTACTCAACCTACTGAAGTTCAGGGACAGGGCAGTCCAGAAGGCTTGTTCCCGTGGTTTGTTGTTACCAGACTGAAGTCTTGCAGCTTGTTTCACCCTTAAGCTATAAATTAAAGTGCCTGGAACACAGACCAAGGCTGAAGCAATAAAGTGCTGATGAGGGAAGTGTGACAGGAAAAGAACTTCACTGACACTGTGACAAAGAAATCCTAAGGATGGATTAATGACACTACAATATTGACAGAACAAACAGTAAAGGGAAAAAAAAAAAAAGATTTTTACCACAAGTTTCAGTCTCCAGATTGTCATGGGACAACTTTCCTTTAATAACCATCTTGGCACAGACCATAACTGCCACTTGAGGGAAAAGCACAGGTGAGCAGCCAGCTTTCCTGCAAACAGCTTTCATACTTCACTTTGCACATTAAAACTAGAAGGGGATGTCTGGGTGTGGAAAAGAAATTCTAGTGAGAAAGAGCCCAGTGTCTTACTGGAGCCAGTAATCCTACAGCATTACACAGATCTGGAAGTAGTCAGCCATGCAAAGATGTCATTTCAGTTGCACAGGGCTGGAGACATCCAGTTCCACATCAACTGTAAGGAAAGTCACGTGTCCCAAACCCACTTGATGCTCTGAAAGCTAATGGCAAGAATTTTGGTATTATTTACCCCAACATAAGGGGAGTAAATCTAAATAGATACACCCTACCCCCCACCAATTAATCCCTAAGAGAGTACAATAGCTCTTCATGAAGTATTCTTTCAAACAGATTGAGCTCACAGAAAAATCCTGCAGATTCTTAATCATGGGTTTCCACTTGGAAGCCAGAGCCAGCTTTAAAAAGTCCCAGGTCAAACAAAGAATCCAGTACTGGAAAGATAACAGTATTTAAAAAGAGGCAAAGATGACAAGAAGGTGACTGATCAGGTCCTGGGGTGAGAACATGTTTACATAGAAACATTAACTGGCACTACCAGGCTGCAGCTTTTCTCTACTTGGAGACCCAGCATAAAGCCACCCCCAACCCACAGACAGCTCAGGCATGGAAAAGTTGAATATTTTTAAAGTGATTCACTTGTGCAAGTGCATTCCTAGGTACTAAAAGGCTTCCCTTGAGATGGTGCAAAGCTGACACTACACTTGCAGTCAAGCATCTGTTTTTCCACGCCACACTGTAGTGGCTTACAGACTGAACCACTCACCGGCTTGTGGCTTGGTACAGGGATTTTCCAGCACCCAGACAGAGAACAGAGCCACAGTTATCTCATCATCTACACCTAAACAAATGCTGCAGATCAAGTTTTTTGACCAGCAGGTAAAGAGATTTTGACATGTGAAACTTCTGCTATATTAAAGCAAGCAGTCTTTAGCTCAGTAGCCCTGTAACAAGCTACAGTCAGCAAAACCCAATTCTTCAAGCAGAGCAGTAAATTAAAAATCCACGTGACTGGATATCCAAAGAGGCTCTGACCAGATGTTAACCTCTGCTTTAACTCCATTTTGGAAAAAAACATGGTGATCAAACACCAGCCATAGGATATCAAGGAGAATGGAAACCTGAAGCAGCAGGTGAGGGAACAAGATGTTCCCAAAGGGGGAGATATACTGCAGTGATTCAGAGTCTTTGGGTCGATTACTCCTGGCCAGACACAGCCTGCTCTGAGTCCGAGCAGTGAGGCTTTGTCTTCTCCCACTGGCAGATGGCATTGGCATACTGTACCACAAGCTTATCCATCCAGGTGAGAGGTTCCGGGAATAGCACTGACCCCTCAAAAAATCCCAGGTGGCCTCCATGAAGGGGCAGCACATGCATGACATTCTCTCTTTTCTCTGTAAAAGAAAAACAGGCAGAAAGTTCCAGAAGGTTAACATCTTCAAGCTGAGAATGAAACCATCTTGAGTTGTCAGGATAAGAAGGTTGCCCAAGAGTTGCTGCTGGCTGGGCCCTTACAGTAATACCTGTGTTGCTGTGAGAATGGTCATTCTTTAACAAATGGACACCTTTAACTCACATCCACTGGAACCAGGACTGTTTGCATCCTGTCAAGCTGCACTAAGCTCTGACACTGTATCAGCCATCTTGTTGCATGGACAGTGAAAAATTCCCTGTGCTTGCCTCTGTCTGAAAGCAGCTGTGGATAAATTCTCTGCTCACAGCCTCGGAGCAGGAAAAGAATGAACCCTGCTTCCCTCCCTGTGTACCCACTATTTGTGTGATGAAGCAGCAGCAGCTCCCTCTTCTGAGCTTCTAAGGATAATTTACCTTTTCCCTTGTTCAAAGACAGCTCAACTCCTTTCAAGGGAGAGATCCCAGTCCAGTGCCAAGTGACACAGCCATGCATGCACTATTCCCATTTCATCAGCAAAGGGAGGTGTTTATCTGTGCTTCATCCAGACTGTCACCACCACCCATCTTCCTTCAAATCCCAGTGAGCAATGAAGATGCAAGGAAACCTTTTTTCATCCAAGAATGTAACCTCCTGGCTATCAAAACAAGCTAGAGCAGCAACAGGTGCCTGAAGGGACCCAGGTTCTTTCTGCTCAGGGTTAGCCTTGTTAGTTCTAGCAACTGGTGACTTAAAGAGGCTTAGCACACCTCCTGCAGCATTACAGATGTAGGGAGGCAAGTCAAGCTGCTTTGAAATCAGGAATTGTGATGTGATAAGCAAGCTGTAGGTACACAAATGTACACAAAACACATAAAAAGCTGTAGCTACTGCTTCAGCATACCTGAAAGAGCTCTTGGAATTGATAGAAGACTTTCATGGACAAGAGGATCATCAGCAGCATTAACCAACAGAAGAGGGACATAGATCTGCATCAGGAAACATGACATAAAAGGGAAAAAACCAAAACAGAAAGGGGTTGGTATTTGAATGTCAATCTACCAACTGTAAAAGTATCTTAGCTTAATTCAATTAAGATCTCTTATTTCAGAGTTAATTTATTTTTTCACCCAATCCAATTGTAAGAAAGAGGCAGGGGTGCACCAGAGCAAACAGACCGAGTCCCCATTCTTAGAATTGAAATAGCTACACCCTTTTTTCGCTCTGCATTGCTTTGCACATCAGGCAGCTAGCGCCAGCTCTGTTATGGACACCTTGGGTAAAGTCCAGGAAACTCCCTTGGAACATCTCCATGCTCTGGGTCAGTAGAAAAAGGAGGAATTTATTTCAGTTCCACCTTGGCAAAACTTTGTTCAAGCATTTGCCTGTCAGCATCTTGAGTCTCTTCCACAGTATGCAGTAAGCCTTTCTTCCTTGAAGGTGCAGGCTGCATGCCACCACCCATTTCCCACTTTATCCTCATACACTCACAGCAGTTCAGCTGAATGTGTGGCTTTATCTCCATCTCTTGGGTGCAGCCACCTGCCAGAGCTATAAAGCTCTTAAGAGCCCAGAGCATTTAGCCCCAGTGTAAGAGGCAGCAAGAACTGAAATCCCACTCCAATATACTGTGCCTGATTATTTCCGAAAATCCCAGCTAAGACATCTGCAGGTATCAACAACAGAAACCACCGAGTATTTTCTCTCCAGTGCAAGAGCAGTCTGCTGCAAGAGCTTACCCTGTGCAAGTACTGCAGACAACTTTCCTCTTCGTAGTACTCCTTCAGTGAGCTGTAGCCATGGAATTTCCTGAAATAGAGCAGATTGTCATTAAAATCACCTGCTTCAGCCATGTCACTATTACTTTCAAGTGATGACACACACGCAGAAACAGGAGCGATGCCTCAATTTCCATAGACAATTTTTTAATACCCAGAGTCTTTGCAAAACCCTTTGGCAGCACATGCCTTGATGCTTTCTGTGCCTCCTCAAACATTCTGAGAGCATGGGCAAATCAAACATGCAAACTGAAGACCAGCAGCCTTCAGGGCGTTTCTTTTAAAATACCCTAAAATACCTTCATTTAATTGTACACACGGATGAAAGAAAGTTAGGACCTTGTTCATCTTTCCCTAAAAGTCTTCTCAAAAACAAACCCAGCACAGCTTATAAACCTCAAACTTACTGGACAAGTTCCCCAGAATTCACTGTGGTTCCACTTCTTTGCCAAATCCCTTCACACCATCCCAAACCAAGAATTCAGTAAGCCTACATTCAAGTGCCTTTTTTTTTAATAAAAGGGACAACATAGCTGTTGGTCCAAACTAGAAAGGCCTCAGGGATGGGGGACAAGTAGGGAGATTTCCCTAGGAATGGCTTTCTTATAAGCAGCCAATGATACTCCCAGTTTGCCAAAAGTGTCACAGCTTTTTAGCTAACAGTTTACAGCTTTATTTTGGAAAAGGGTCAATACCTGATACAGAACATGCCATGGTATGAACACTGCCACTTCAAGTGCTGTGTTGATGTCAAGGGCACAGGAAGTAACAGGCTACTGCTTATTAAAGCAGAGCACTTAATTAGGTGTTAGTATGATGAATAACAAAGGTTGCATTATCTCAGTCAGCCTTACTGTGTATTGAGAAAGCAGCAGCATTTTACAGGGAGAAGATTTTTCAGAGCTAAGGAAATCCATGAGCAGTTCTGAGCTGCTTTCCACATTCCCCTTTCTTGTTGCTAGAGCTTGGCAGCAGAGCTGGCCTCCTCCTACCTTAGTGAAGGCTGCAGGTTCAGGTGTTACCAATAAATAAATGCCTCCTGGATGATTTTAAAGAAGCTGTGACTGTAAATAGTAAGTTGGTTTTCGCTTTTTGTTTTGGTTTTTTTTTTTTTCTCCTCTGCTAAGGTTTCTTCAATGTGGAGGCAAGCAAGAATTTGAAGTTGTGTTCACTGTATTTCAGCAGATTTCTACAGGCACAGCAAGGGGCTTGCAAGAGTAAGACTGGGAAGAGAAAGTACTTGGAGTGCTATACAGGAGCAGAGAATTGCACTTCATACCTCATAACGTTATCATCGATCTGCATAAGTGATGTTGCTGTATAGAGCTTGCCCAGATCAGCATCTGACAGGCTTTGTGGCTTCTTCATGTTGTTATCTCCAAAAAGAACTTGCCTGGAAAGAGTGGCATCAAGGATTACATCCAAATAACATAAGGGCAGTAAAACCATGACCTGTTCAAGGACAACTGAGTTTACCAAATCTGACAAGATAAGATTAGAAGTGGGCTACATAAACATGAGGCTGTCTGGGGAGCAAGAACAGCTTATTTGTCCACTTACCTTTGCAGCAAGACACAACAAACCCTAGCAGCCTTCTTATAGGAAAAAATGTTTTCCTTATACACTGAGAAACTGCATGGGGGGGCCTCTTAAAAGAAACTTCCCAGAACAGAGCACTAAGGGTAATTGGAAGAGAGGCTACATGTTAGAGGGAGGGTTCTTTGGCTTCAGACCAAACCTGTGTGTGGTTTGGGTGAGAGCACCAGCAATCCTGGGCATAGCATCTCCTGCACCATCTGGTTCTAAAGCCCCCCAGCACAGACTTCAGGCTACCTCACACACACAAATTACTCAGGGTATTACCTTAGCAGAAAGCTATTTACTATGGACACTTGTCATAATTAATTATTGCCCTCAGGGGAGGATGTGTTTCTTTACCAGAACAAACTTCTTCCCTAACAAACAGAACAAAAGCCACAACTTGGAAAGGGATTTTTATTCCCTTTGAGAGGCAACTGCAGGGCAGAGCAGGCAGGAGACTAGGTTTGATTTGAGGGAGTTAGTGCACAAGTGATTATGGGAAAAGTTTACTTAACACACTTGGCCTTCAAGCCAGCACCGGCTTTTTCTGGGTTAAGAATTTAAGTACCTTTTAATGGGAGCTTACCTAACTTCAAATGTCAAATATGGTCAAGTTGTCTAAATATTTGTAAACCTGGAACGAATTATGTGGATCATCCTACATTGGCTACCCTCCTCCTACAAGTGTTTCATATTGCAAAGGAGTGTAAACAAAGAACCTGAAGTCTGAAGTGACACATGCTCCTTCAGTGAAAAAGGTCTTAGATATTCCCCTCCTTTCCCCTCAGTCAGGCAGCTTCCAATACACACAGATGAGGTACTTTCTTGCCTAGAAAGTACCACCCAGAGAACTTGTGGCGGGGAAAGCACCAACATTGAGCATGTCACCTTTTTAGCACACGAATTTCTGTTATGCAAGAGCCAAGGATCAGCAACAGCAGCACAGGGATCCTACAGTACACCTGCACTCCAGGAACAGCAACGTTAAGTGTTTTGCTGACTACATGCTCTTTCTAGAGGAACAGCTAGAAGCCAGAGCTACAGGTTTGACTATTTGCTTATTTGATAAGCAGCAACTCCATACAGCAGGTCTTGAAGATTAGTCCTACCTCAGGTAGGTGGCAGAACAAGAGGCTCCTTCAATATGGAATTCTTTGGCTAGAAGTGAAACAGATGCAGAATACTCCACTTTGAAGTCTAATTGCAATGTTTTCCTGTGCATGTCTTGTTTATTCATTAAGCAAGTTTCCCCAGAATACGAAAAGACAACAATGTCTTTCTTTTAACAAGATGACCAAAGCTTATTTGTCTATTTTACAGCATAATGAGATTGACATGGGCTCACCTTCTCTGCTGGTTCATCTAAAGACCCACCGAGGAACTTGTGCATAACCTCTCAGGAGTCCTATTTTAAAGGACCGGGCAGACAAATCCAATCTAGCAATTGACCCAATCAATACTGTCAGTGTAAGTGATGTACTGCAGTACCTGTGAGAAAGGATGATCTTCTTCATGTTGTCTGCCATGAGGAAGTTATAAAATCTTCTACAGTGATCCCACTGCATGAAGGTTTCCTGTGCCCTAGAAAAAACAGTGCAGAACAAACAAAGCTGTTAGTGGAGCTCTTGAAAGATCAGATTAATACACTGTTAACATCTTATGGCAGCCTGGGGGCTGTGTAAACAAACCTCCGGGCCTTCCCTGCCACAGCTTAACCTTTTCCAGGAAATAACTTCCACTTCGATGAAGTTTGTTAGTATCAGAAAACAGATCTGCAGTCTCATCTTGCACAACGGCAATTAGCGGTTTCGATCAGACCATTTAAGAGCCATCAATCAAGATCCACAACACTGACAAGAGGATTTTAGTATCCCTTTGCAGAAGTTGAATGTAATTTACATAATGGGACTTTCAAGGAAAGGGCTAAAACCTGTTGCTCAACAGTGTTGTCTGTTGTGTAATACAGCTCTGCAGAGGAAATAATTTGTGCAGATGTTTCCAATATGTACAGATATTATTGTTTCACTTCATTGGCAGGAACTGGAGGAATAAATACTAGATGCAGCTGCAAGTGGCATCTGAGTTGAAGCCTTTACCTATTCTCAAAGCAGAAGAGCACTTCACAGCTTATCTGTTGTTAAAACAAAATTTAAGCCATCCAGAGTTGCGTGAGCTCTGCCAGATACCAGCACTCCTTTGCTATGCAGGGTCACAGGCAGGTTAGAGCTTTCCTCCTAGCAGGGTTTGCTGTTACTGAGGGAACACACTATCATTTACTGAGACTGAAGAATGCTGGGAGCAGTTTCAGCTACTGAAGCTCTCCTACCACTTAAAACATTAACATACCACAAGAACTACTGTAGATTTAACATGACCTTCCAAGCTATAGCCTGCAAGTCCCCTACCAGGCAAGAGCAAGCTGTTTTCTTGTAATTAGCCATGCTGGAGTATGGTTTAAAAAAAAAAAAAATTCATTATCTTTTTATCTAGCCCAGCTATACCTACCACATTTATACCAGGGCAGGCGAAAAAAGGAAGACAGGAAAACACACATTTCTTTCTTCACAAAAGGTCTTCCGAGCAAACCTATTAAGTTATTACAAGATGTCTGGAGTTAAAGGTACCACACTGCCCTGCAGTTCCTGTGGCGTACAGCAGTACTCCTAATATGAAGAGCTGCAAGCATTAAAAAAAAAAACCTAGCACAGGCAGCTTCCAGTATTTTGAGGGCTGCCCAGGTTTCAGAGCTGAGGTCTCTCCCCACAGCCTGCAGCTATGGTGAAGATGCATTCCACAAGATCAAGAAGCAGAATCAAGCCTAGGCAGGCAGAGATTAAGGAATGAGGAGACCTGTCCCTGTTCAGCCTCAGGGAACACATTCCCTAGACTCTGTGTTAATTCATTAAACTAAGAGTCTCGTTCTTCTGGCAGATCCTAGTATTGCTGCTGCTCTGGAAAGGCTTTCCTATTCGAGATCCTCGGTTCACCTTGCTCACTAAAGCCTTTTTCCTTCACTTATGAAAGTTATTTGGGGAATAAATGCTGGACAAGCTAATATAAAAAAAATAGGAATTGTAAACTAACTGGTCATGTCTACCAGGGTACTCCACTTCCATGTAGCCCTGAAGGCTGAAGCCAGCTATTTTAACCTACCAGACCAAGCCCAGGAAGGCAGTGGCTTCACCATTCTACCTGGAGGTACTTTGTACCTCCTCCCTCCCACTTCTATAACCAGGGCACAAGGCCCTCCCTCCTCCAGTCTTTTGCTCCATAGGTGTTGTTTTCTCCTAGCTCTTCAGCTAATTATCACTTACAGCAGATGTAGATTTTAGGAAGGGAGACACAAGACCTGAAAAGCCTTCCTGCTGGCTGTCCAGTAATACAGAGCAGATGTTTTGTGGCAGGAGGTTTGCTAGGAGATGTTTACCCAGCAGGTGGAGGCAAGAGCTCAATAATCCACACAACCCACACGATAGGGTGCATTAAACTCGGGGAAAAGAAAAAAACACAGCCAGTTGTTTTTCCACACAAATATCCAAGTGGAGAATTGTTAATCAGGTTGTCCTTGCCATGCAAGCATAACAGCATTACTCACAACATCATTTTGGAGATCAGGAATACAATATTGCATAATTGTAGATTAACCAAGTGGACCTCAGCCAGATATTATCCCTGCAAACCCTGTCTGATGGTTGCAATTAAGGAGCTGGCTTCAAAAGGATGCTCTGTGCTCTATGCCAGAACCCCAGGACAGCTAAGAACATTTTACTTGAAACAAAACAGAACAGCTGTTCCTGTACATCTGTTCAGATTTTAAGGGTGTGAACTAGCAGCAGATTATACACTTTTTTAGCAGTAGTCACATCTGACCTCAAAAGGGATTCGATAGCTGGAATATTACATGCACATCAAGCTTTTACTCACATCTCAATGCTACTGGGAAAGCTTTCTGCTTTTACCTGCAAGAGCCCGATTCATAAAAGGTGTCTTCAGACTGCTGAATAACAAACTGGTCCCTGCACAGGCAGAGCATCATCAGCATCAAGAGCTCCAGCTACCTTGACCAGGCTGTGAGGCCAAATTCCATAGCAAGCCCCTCACAGACCTGCCACAGTTTCACTATTTCTATCAGCCCAAAGGATCTTGACCCAAATATCTGAGTCTCAACAGCCCCTTTTGCCTTGTAAATAGTCTCATGGCTCAAAACTGCAGGTAAATTACTGCACAGTCAGCGACACCTTAGTAATTGTCAGCATGTACAGACAGTAAAAACTGAAAAGAGCAGCTTAGTCAGTTATAGCATTTGAATCTTCATTAGCTGTGCATACATGGAAAGGTTAAAGAACATTAGTCAAGTCCAGTTTTTGAGCAGCAGTGCTGTGCCTGGACCCTCCATCCATACATGCAAGTGAAGCCATCACAGCTCCTAAAGTGCCACAGCCTTGGCTTCCAGGTGGGGAGGCAGGTTAATATTTTCAGACTTTAGGGCTGTAATAGTTTTCCTCCCCACCTTCTCCACTCCTATAACACAGCTGTAAGACCTCTCCATCCCCTGATCAGCCCACAGCACTGTTTCAGTGACACATGCTAAGAGGGGAGCATGGACTGACAGTGAATGTGCGGTGTCTTTCCAGTCTCCCCAGGTAAGAGCTGCCAGATGAAACTGCACACTGAAACCAAACAAGCTATTATGAACCACGGGATCTTTCTCAGAGTGATGAGACAGTGCAAACTATTGCTTGCAAACCTGGCAGCAGCTCAGCAGCTGGTCACGCTGCCCAGCCTGCCTGGCTAATTACACCAGGACTGCACAGGCACTGCCTCCTCTTAGGACACTGCAGCCATGGGACAGCATCACATGCACAGTCCAGAAGCTGCCAGCATGTACCTGGCCGGGTACAGAAAACCTGTTTGCATTGCTGACAAAGTTTACTTGTGCTTGCAAATCAACAAAGCTTCAGGTGCTCCTTCAGGAGGGTGCTATCCTACACACTCAGTCTGTCAGACCAGTGCAGTGCAAGAGAAACACCCATCTTCACCTTGTCCTTCCCAAGATCTGCCCACTCCTGCACTCCCAGAAGAGACCAGCAGGGAGAAGACTCCAGACCCACCTCAGTGCACTGTACCCCTGGCACACGCTGACACAGCACAGGACTCGCTCCTGGTTGGCCTGGCTCTCTCCCAGGTATTTGCACACTATATTTCCACCCAGGCTGAAGCCCACAACAACCAGCTGGGTCTGAGGGTAGGTCTTCTTGATGTAATTCACCATGGCACCAAATTCCCAGGTGCATCCTAAAAAGAAAAACAAAGTTAAGAAACATCTAACGTATTTAAATTCTCACTTGAAGCTTCAGTTGCGTGCTTTGAATTCAGCTTTCTTACCCTTTCTGACTTTTCAATAGCCTTAAGGTTTTAACAGCTCTGATTCACATGTGTTCATACATCTGTGAGTCCTGTGGAGCTTAGCTCATGCTTAGTTCTGACAGAGTGCCAAAGCAAGATGAAATTTAGTTGCTTAAAAAATCATGGTGACAGTTAATGTGACAATCAAAACTCTTCCTTTCTAAAACATTTTAAGACGCAGAGTCCAGCAACTCCGGCCTTGACATTCCTAGGCAAGAGCAGCACACATTATTACTTTCCTGAGGCAGTTTGCCACTTTTGAAGTGAAGTGGGGTATCCGGAATGCAGTTTGCTCCTTTGTTTTTAGCAAGACCACCACGGATCCCTAAATCCATGCTGCTATCGGGAGGGGAAGGGAGTGGCTTGTCAGGAAGAGGTCCCCGCAGACTGCTGCAGAGCCCGACTGAGCAGGTGATCTCTGGAATCAGGGAGAAGGGTTTCAGCACAGACATTCAGCCCTTTGTAACCAGTGAAGGGGTAAAGATACTGCAGCTCCCTAAAAGACACGTGCGTATCCCACACCAAGAGAATAGTTAAGTGCCTCTGTACAGATCTGTTCTGCTGTCAGCAAACACCCACCTGCATCCCACAGGCTGCAGGCACAGAGGGATCCAGTTTCTGGTAGTACTGGCATCCTCCAATTGTTTGACAGACTCGAAGGCCTCCACACAGGGAGCCATCTGAGTACCTACAACTATTTCTTCTGCTTGTGAGTACAGGAAAAGGAAATATGGAGAAGCAGCTGCAATAGTGATGGCATCAGTACACTGGCATCAACTGTTTATGCAGCTCATTAACCTTCCCTTTGGATTTAAGGCCGCAAACCACAGAAGGCATCACATGAACAACAGAAACAGAACTCCAGATGTTTCTTCCTGTCCAGAGTCAGAAACTCAGCTCTATCCTGTGGAACTTGTCCAGGGAGATAAATCCTAGCATTCCAGGATTCCACCCTGTCCTAACCTAACACTGCTCCACTGTGTCCTCACCCCAGCTGTAGCATCCTCAGTAGACATCAGACTCCAACTTTACCTAGCTCTGGAGTAAACTCTGAGCACCAGGGTTTGTTTGCTTCAGTGGAACAGAAAGCTCCTGGCTGAGTGTTTCAGCAGGGTTTGGGCACTTCCTTGTGAACATTCTTAATGAGCAATCTTCAAGACAACAAATGCTGCACCGCTCTGGTTTCCTCTGGAAGAAGCCAGTGGTCAAAATACTTTAGCATTTGACCTTCGTGATTTCAGGGCAGCTCAGAAATCCAATACTAGAATAGCAACAGGTCAAACTTGATATAGAGGCTGGAGTTCAGCAAATTCCAAATTTAGGCTACTTGCTCCTCAACAAGTATGCCTGGCATATGGCAAAGCTGAAAGGGCACTGGGTTATTTGGGTAGGAGGCAGAGTAAAGTCTGCTCATGGTCTTGCTGGCACTTTACTTAACAAGCAACTCTGCCAAGTGATTTACTCTCTTGCTCAAAGGAAGTGCTAGGCATTCTTTGCCCTTTCCAAGGCTATAAAAGACTCAGAAGGGTAGGTCTCAAGAGATGCACTACAGAATAACACCCGAAGGCCTAGAGCAAAGCTCCATGAAAGCAAACTCCTAACTTTTATCAAAATCACAAATGCTTTAACAAGGACAAATTTAGTTTTCAAGACATGGTAGTCTTGCAGCCATTAACAGCCTAGGGCCTCACTACAAATGACGGTATTTGGTATTCCTGAAGTGTTTTTCCAAAGAGGAATATATTTAATAATTCTAAAACAAGCAACAAAGCATTACAGACTATTTGCCTGCTAGACTTGGCACCTCAAAGCACAATACTTCTATTTTGACAATTTACCTGTTCAAGATAACTATTCTGTTAATCCAGACTCTAAGCAGTAGCTTAGCTAACTTTAAAAAAATAAAACCTAACACAAGTCTGCTAAACACACAACTGACAGGGTACATATAGATATTTACAGTAAAGAGGGAGAGGAGGGCTCAAGAGAGCTCAGGAGCAAGCAGATTAGGTCACAGGCAAAGAGGCCCCATTCCACAAAGATCACATTACTCACCAAAAGGGCAATTAAGACTAGCTGGAGTCACCCTTCACACAGTTTCAAATAATTTATTCCTTTTAATTTCTAGGTTAAGAACAACTCAGGGTGAGAGCCCATAATTGTGGCAGTTGAGCACTACCACTTCTGCAGCTTTACTGTCATACTCTACAACTGTTGCTGTGGTTGACAAGTGTCACATCCAGGGGCAAATCCTCACGTGTCCCTCTTAGGATATAAATGTACTTTCTGGAAAGGCTGGTACAAACTCCTCTCAGGTTGCATTTTACAAAGCCTCAGAAATGGCATTTATCCTTCAGGGACAGGTTTGTTTCACATTCCATGAAACTGGCAATTCCAGTATCTCTAAGATCATTTGAACAGGCTCTTGGTAGCCACAAAAGGGGTTGTTTTTTTTTCCCCCAGAAAGTTTTCTTACAAAAAACTGCCTCCTTGATGAGAATACATGCGTAAGAGCTGGCAGAAGAGACAAAAGTGAATTCAGCATTAGCCTCCCCTCTTCCTCCCATCTAAGTCCAGTTTAGTTCCCAAGAAATGGTACAAAACTGTTACCCTCATCGGGGTACAGCAGTTGTGTTACCCTGAAGGAGGCTGATCAACCCCTAGAAATTCCACAAGCTTGAAAATAAGTTCCCCAGGTGCCACGAAGAACCTACCATATGTGAACATCCGTGGTGAAGTGAGCTCAATGTTTGGCAGGGCTCCCAAGTGATTCAGGACAGCACATCTGTAGCCATTTTTTTGGGCATAGTCAACAAAGGTGCGGATGTACTGCTTCTCACTGTGGTTAGCAATCCCCGGGCAGATCACCATCGTGACATCCTCTGCGCTCAGAAAGAGAGGGAAGTTAAGTAAATGTCACTTCATGCAAATAAAGAGAGTCAGAAGGTTTCCATTTCAGATCCGTGGGAAACCACCTACCACAAGCAAGCTAGAATTCCTACTGGTCTGCCAAAAATCCCGTATGGGACAGGAGACCAGCAGCTCTAGTGCTACAGATGTGAAAAAGTAATTCATGCTGTGGGAGATGAACAGTTTTTAACTTCAGGGAAAGCTGTGCAAACAGTTCGGCAGGCACTGCCTAGAGACCAAGAGTACACTCTTCCCTCTGAAGGACATTTTTGATGTTACACATGTTCTGCCTTCTGACAGCCTGTTGTGACTGTGACGTGTGTGGAAGCTGTGGAGTCCAGCATTCCAAGTAGACTGGTTGTGCTGTTTCCCCCTCATTTCCCTTCTTGGATGTAATAGAGATCTTCCAAACGAAGCTTTGCTAAGCGCAGACATTCTGATCAGCTGACATTAGCCATCATCTACTCTGTGGCTAATCTAATGATATTTGATCTGCTGACACTGTTCACTAGTTTAACAAGATATCATTTCATCAACCAAGAAAGTAATTGCTGTAATTCAAGTGAGCACAGTAAATTACATTCAGGATTATCATATGGACTTCAAACTAACTGTAACTCTCATGTGCAAAGCTCCAACATTACCAGCTCTAGCCACTGAATTTTTATCTCATTAGAAAAGCACTGCTCAGATTCTCTTCAGCAATAAAGATAACAGTAACTGTTCTCGTGCAGCATTGTACCATGAAGATCTCAACTCTGATAGTTAAAAAAAGAAATTTGCTTTTTCTGAGGGCCAAATGGGAGCCATGGGCTCTATCCTCATCTGTCCCCCAGAGCACAGAATCAAGGTTAGCAGCCAGCAGCTGTTTGACTGACCTCCAGTGCAGTGCTCAGAGCATGGCTCAAAGAGATCAAAGGTGGCTGTTGCTCCATCTGGCATCGTGAGGTACTTGCGAAGTCCATATGGATGTGGTGATCTCACTCTCCCCATTTTTCCATAAAGAGCTGTCTGGATATGTCCACTCTTTCCCCAGATGAGGGGTGGAATGTACCTGAAAGGCAGTAATTTAATTACTTACCCCTGCTGTGTTAACGAGCCTTTGAGAACAGATAAGCACTCCCATAACAAATCTCTCACCAGCTCCCAAATATAGTAACAAATATGGAATTGTTTTTGTTATGACTGAACTGGCAACAGTGATCTTTGCAGCCTTACACAAGAGGAGAGACCAAAACGCTCTCAAAGCTGCAAAATCAGCACTGATAGCTGCAGCAGAAGCCAAACCCCAGACATTCCCTACACTGAGATGTTAAGAGGAACAAATGCTTCTCACTGAATACACAGAGGCCTTGTGCCTCGGTGAGGCTGGGACTGCATGTTGCCAACCAACCAAAGTGACCTCCAGAACCGTACAGTGCTGTAAATCTGTTTTAATTGAAACACTGAAGCCTCCTGGGTTGAGCCACATGAACCTGTGCGAGCACTTGACTGTACAAGCCAGTGGCAGAAACAGCAGGATTCACAGCAAGTTCTAGAAAATTGAAAGCCCCAAGACTTGCTGGTTGTGATGATTTTACACAGAACTGCTTTACTAAGTTAAGCAAAGAGCACAGTACAGGTTGATTTTGCTGTTCAGAATTAGGTAAAAGTTGGCACAGTGTTAAGAGGACCAGTCAGAACTGGCCAAACTCCACTGAGTAACAAATCCCTTCCAGTAAGAGGGGTGAGTCTACCAATTATTTATGCTTATCAAGGGTATATTAAAGCTATGTGACAAAGCAGATTGTCTCTCTTCTCCTGGCTTGCAGGCCCTCAAAAAAGATACGTGAGAAACACAGCTCTGAGCTGGAAAGCATTAAAGGCTTAGTTATCACTTTTTTTTAGCACAAGCAGAGCTGCAAGGGGTTTAACAGGAAACATACTGTGCCCTACCACCACTAGCATGTGGGCAAGTCACCTGGTCACTCGGCAAAGGAGACTGAGCCGATGCCTTGAAAAAGAGTTACATCAGCCCTGAACAGGAAAGCATGAATGATTTATTGTTGAGGAGAACAGCAGTCCCAGGGGACACACTTCCAATTAATGCACAGACCAGGCTATCCAGAAGAAGCTTGAGAGCTTCTGACAACACCTTGGATCCTGAGGGATCAGCAACTCCCTCCCTGTTGTGTTTAGGGCTTCCTGCAATTATTCCTTCTGCCTTCTTGAAAGCACACGAAGCAGATCATGTTCTTCCCTCTTCACAAAAAACTAGGCAGCTCCGGATTCAAATTTACTACTTAAGCCCATAATCCACCAGAACATGACAGAAACCCTACCTTTGTGCTCTGACACTACCTACTCATACAGCTGGACCTTTTCCCATGCCAGCTCTTATGTGTCATATCCGCAACTGCCTCTTCCCCCGCATGCTCCTTAAAAAGACCTCCTATCAAATAAAAACTACTTAGGGCTGTTTAAGCAAGACAAGAGCAGCAGTATGCTCTCTTTCTCCCCATTCTTTTCTGTCATTATGAGGGAGACTTCTTACAGTCAAAGCAACACAACAGGTTGCTGTAGATTCACTCATTTTTGCAAGTGCACTTCCCAAAGAGATTCAAAACAGATTTCTGGAGAAGCAGATATTACTTCAATAAAGGCTGCAAAAGTTGCTAGCTGATGCTCACAACCTTGTAAATTAGCCCTCAGTGCATTCTGGATTTCATCACTCAACTATAAAGCTTTTCAAAGGATCCAGGCAAGGCCAGGAGCATCACACCCCTCTTCTGTCAGCCCAGCATCTCTGCACTGGGTCTTGCCAGGCACAACGTACAACTGTGCAGATTCCCAGCAGTGACAGAGGCTGGACGAGCTCATCCTCTGCAACAGCTGCTAGAAGTGGAAAGTAGTCAGTGGGTCCATTCTCACAATCCAGAGCAGACATCCACTGGGATAGGGCAGTCAAACTAAACCAGGCTGCCCAAGAACTACATACGGTTCTGCTCAAGTCTCATACAGCTCAGTGCAGGAGCTTTGAACACAACTGTTAATGCCAGATGGAAGAGACACTGCTCTCCTAACATAAGGAAAAACAGCTGGCTTCACCCCAGCCATTTACTGTACCACCAGTTCACATCAGTAGCTATACTCCACACTAGACAGCGCTTGACTGGCTTTTTGTCTTTTTTTTTTTTTCTTTTTTCCCCACAGACATCCTTTACTGATAGGGTTTGCTAGCACCTTCTGAGGAGAGCTGACAAATACAACCTATAATAAGAATTTTCAGCTCTTTTAGAAGAGACTCAGATGTCAACATTGCTTCATGGTTTCTAATCTCGGGTGAGAACATGCATTGGAAAGTTGTGGTGATTCTGCTTCCATACAGTGCTTTTCAAATCAAAGACTATCCCAAAATCTTACCCTATAGGGCTAGCTGGAAGGCAATTTGTCCAGCTACAGTAGCTAAGTTATACAGCTGTTATAGCTGATTACTGCTACCGTGAAAAAATACCAAAACAAACCAAAAATCAAGGATCTCCGCAAAGAGCCTCACATTTAACCTACAGTTCAGTTCCCAGGTATAGGTTACAGCCATCCACTGGAACAGATGCAGCAGCACATACCACAGGATGTTGTTGGAGATTAAATTAGAATAATCTTCAAAGCCTCACCACTACTGCCAGAGTTTAAATGAAGGCAAATGTTTTCAGGCATACTACTTCCCAAGAGTGCACTGCTTCCCACAGTCTGACTCTTCGGGTCACCGATGGTTTCTGGGGGAAAGAAACCCCCAGACCTGTCTTTGCATAACCCAGCTGAAGGTTACCTAAGCACTGATCTGCAATAAATCAAACCTTTATACTGCTTTTACAGGCAAACAGCACATGCAGTTTCCTTGACATGTTTTTTATTTAAGGCAGGAATCCCTTTCACTCCATCCATAACGATGGTCAAGTGACAACTACAGTTTTCACGTTTCCCTCAAAGCTAAAACAGTGAGAAGCCCTATGGACAAGGGAGCATTCACTGTTGCTCCTTGCAGAATGCGTAAGTGTTGGAGCATCCTATGGACCAAGTAAAATGCTCAGCTTATCTTTTATGATGCTAACTCCAGCCACCTGCTTAAGCATTGCTGCCTGCAGCAAAGATGGCTTGTGTTAGTCACTCTGCATGTAACTATACTTTTAGATAAATATTCAAAATCCAAGCTTCAGCATGAGTAACATGCATGGTACTCTGATGCAGATATTTGTAACTTCTACCAAGTCATTAAGCATATTTCCAGTTTGCACACAAGTTTTAAAGCAGTTGAAATACATGCAAGTGTTCAAGAAGCAGCTTGTTATCTCACCAATCTTTTTGTTTAGACCCATCAGCCTTCGAGCAACAGACTTGAGACAAAACACATCCCTTAAGTATCCAGGCTCAGGAGACTGAACAGCACAACACTTTAACAGGGAAAGGGAACAAAGTTGCCCAGATAGTACAGATCTTGTATTATCAGGAAAAAACTAAGACAGATTAGAACTTACCTTATGAGATTGATGCAAAACCAAACAGCTAATAAAAATATTACTTCTGTTTACCAAGACAAGTTGCCAAAACCTAATACACCAAAATCTAACCTACTACAAAAACCTGTAAAGCCTTTACAGTAAGAGTGATTCCTCTCTATCACTGAATTCAGGTAAAACCTGTTCTCAGCTGAGGACAAGGTATCCTTATAATCTATAGCAGAATCAGACACATGATCTGCCTGTCCCACTATTTCTGTTGACCCTCCATTTCACCAATGGACAAATCTATTTTTGAAATATTCATGTGACTTTTATGTCCTTTGATGACAAAGTCTAGGAGAACTTCCAAGAACAAGCACTGAGCCTAACAGTACAAGACTGTACAAGACTGAAGGATGGGACATCTTTTTATACAGGGTTGGTGTGGACTTTCAGCTTGCTTTTACTTAAACCATTCAAAAAGAAGAGAGCCCAGGAAGAACGCTTCAGTCCTGAAGGTGCACAGTACCACACTAGTGAGGGAGAAAACTTGCCAGGAATTGTGCAAAAGCCTTTACCCTCTGAAAGGACAGATCAGATTAGATAAATTTTATTTAAGCCTATTATACAAAAAGCAGTTTCAGAGACATTTCTATCCTCAACCCAGCTGAAAAAACCTAACTACTTAGTGCTGATAGCAAGAGCTAGAACAGATTGTTTTGTAGTAAAGTCAACATTCCTCATGGCAAACAGCTGAAAAAAGATCCTTTTCCAAAACAACTATCCTGCAGACAGAAGAGCATGTACTAGGGGCATTCTTCTTGTGGTTTACCTTAAGAAAACAAGCTCAGCAGGATGCAACACAGGGAAACACAACCATGCAGACTGAGCAATTAAGCAGTATTCAGTCTAAGGAGCATTTGAGTATTGTCCTTCAGATTTTATGCTAAAACTATAATTACTGCTAAATTTAACCATGTCTTTCAAAGAAGGGCCCTTCACTCAAAAGCAGGTGGCTTCCCTCCAGCATTGATAACAAGTAGAAACAAGGAAAGTGTTCAAGGACACAACAGATTTTTCAGCTCCTTCCTCTCTGTCTGCTATGAACCGAAGTGGTTCTGAAAAACAGTGTACTGCAGAGGTTACTCCAGCACAGCATGGAGATTGTTCAGCACATATTCCTCAGTGTCCTGCTCCAGAGAAGCTGCTCCCAGATGTACAAAAGCCCAGGACTGTCTATAAGCAGCATTTGCCCTGTTATGCAATAGTGGCTTATGGTGACAGGAGCTGAGCAGTGAACACCAGCCAGGAGGACCTCTTGCCAAGGCCTCCACACAAGGACAATGATAGCAGAACACAACGATCCAGACAAGCATGTGCTGCTAAAAAAATCCATAAAAAAAGTCATGTTGTACCAAAAACGGAGATTTTTATTTCTGTGAAACAAAAATGGCTTCTGAGTTTCCTCCAGACCCAAAGGCTTTTAACTGACTCACTCCCCTGTTTTGGTCAGTTGCAGTAGATGGAAGGCACCCTGAGTAAAGATAAATATTTGAAGCAGTCATCTCTTCCAGTAACCAGCCCTGTAACGTCCAGTAACAGGAGGCAGACAGGAGAACAGGCCTGGGGACAGTAGTTACTTATTATGGAAGCTGTCTTATGTGGCCCAGCAAGTGCAGAGTTCATCACTCTTAGGTGGTTAAGTGAATTCATAGCCATTTACATAAATCTGCTCACCAATGTCAGTGTTTGAGCTCCAAATCTGCATTTCAGCGGTGCAGCACAGCCTCACATCTTGATAGCAGGCTGCCAACAGTGCTCAAGAACAAGACAATTCCTAGATGTTTCCCAAAAATTTCTCCTAACATTTTAATATTTGAAACAATTCCAGCATGCGATTGTAGATTAAGTTTAGTGGCTCTCAGGCAGTAGATTATCATTTTAGAGCACGTACATCATCCAGTATGCAGGAATTTAGGAAAGCAGCAGCTGTATAAGCAGCTCACACAAAGCACATAAAAACTGTGCTATTTTTATTAGCAGGCATCAGCATTCAGGTCCTCAAAGATCTGAAGTGGAAGTTCAGCAACAGGCTTATTTCTGGAGCATTGCTTCATTTCATCTGAGGAGATTAACACTTTAAACATTAAATTTTACAAGGCCTTTATGTGCTATAGCACACTGGATACTGATGGTGAGAAAACAGAACCTACAACTTGTCAATGTCAGGACATTCTAAGAACTTTTGCCTGCATTACAACAGGTAAGAGATTATTCTTTTCCCATTACAGAGCAGTTTGGAGGTATTTAAAGAATGCTTTACAAAATCAAACTTTGAGCCTTGTCCTTTATTTGATGCTAGGGAATGCAATTTGAATTCCAATCAAGGAAACTCTCATAAAAATCTGCAGGGTTCAATCCCCAACCCCAAATATGTAGAAAGACTTTCCTCCATCAGCTCAGCTAGACTGCTCAATGTGATAAGGACACAGCAGATATGCAACAAAAAAATTTAAGCAAGTTATGGAACTTCCACATTCCCTGAGCCTCAAAAAAGAAACAAATGGAGTAGAAGTGTTTGTTTGCTGCCCACAGTACCTGTATGAAGTCAGAACTATTTAAAAGTACAGACTGGCCTCCTCGGTTAAACCACCTCCTTCACCACTTAAGAAGCTTTTATTTAGTGAAGTGCCCAACACACTCCTCCCTCCCCCACCAGTGACTGTAAGAAGTATTTTAGTCAAAACAAGGTATGAGGATTTACAGCACTTAGAATCCTCCTTGCTGATAAGAGCTGGAGAACACAAGGCTGCTGCCAGTGTCAGAGCACCCAGCAAAAACTCAGACCCCCAAGGGTGCTTCTCTGCAAGGTCAATGCTTCAACTTACCAACAGGGAGCTGCCATTCTTCTCTACCTCTCAGCATGTTCACCTGCCAAAGCTTCAGGGGCAGCACTGTTCTTCTAGTTTATTATTCTCCTGGAAGTGTTCTTCCCAGAGTAAAACACTAAGGAGTTGACAGGGATCAAACACTGCTTGCTATTAGGGGGAAGAAAAGAACACTGAAAAGCTTGAAGACAGCTTTTGTGACTACTCATCTCCTTGCATCTAAGAGAAAAGCAGTGACAGTGTAAAAGAGTCTTCTGGTACCAGGCAGCCTGCTCACCCAGCATAGGTTGGTGTGCAAACAAAGGATAAGAAGGATCTAGGCTGGATCTTTGACAGTGTTTACTAACAGGCTTGACAGTCATTTGCCTCAATCTTTGAGGAGCTTGCCTTTACTGATGATAAAAAGTGTGCAGACAGCAAGGATAATTATTTTCGATACGGATGACACGTGCCACATCTCTACAGAAATAAAAAAATTCTAACTTTGTTAGAATAAACTGTAAACAGCCAAAAAAGTCTAGCCCAGTACAGCAAGCACTGGCCAAATTTATCCTCAAGAATCAAAGAGCCAGCACTGCATTTCTACAGGAATAACAGCAGATGAAGGACTTTCTGTACCCTTCTGAAAGACAGGAAAAGGACACAGCTGCCACCAGCAGTTAGGCCCAAGTGCTCAAGGGCACCAATAGCTGTGCCGAATTGCAAGAGCTTCCATACAAGAAGCAGCAATTTGAATGGAAAAGGGTCTGATTATGCTACTCCACTTGGCAAGCCAAAGTACAGAGCTGGACAGGGTCAGAGGAATGGAAAAACAGGTAAGAGAACATGAGCTCTAAGAAGACAGATTCTCTTGCTTCCCAATGTTTGGTAGATATGTAGAAAGTTTCTGGCAGTTTAGAGAACTGTAAAAAACAATACTAACATCTACAAGTACAAAGTACCTGGCACACAGCCATCTCAGGCAGTTTTACAATTCAAAGTTCTCAAATTATTCATCTGCCACCACTTGGCTCACTGAATGACACCACAGCTACAATGCACTGAATTAGACCAGAGGTGAGGATTGTGCCATAATGGGAAAATAAAGTCCAAAAAGTGTTTACTCTAAGAATTTTTGAACACTTGCACAGACAGCGGAAGCAAGCAAAGTTATTCTTTCTCCCTGCCAGCCTGTTTTTCACAGCAGTGCCCTCAGCCCTTCCTCCCTTAAGCAGGAGCTGAACAAACCAGGTCTGAAAGCCAGTTCACAGCCAGTCTGAAAGCTGTGAACATTCCCTCTGTACAGAAGAATTGGTCTTATAACAGATCTGACAACAAACCCAGTACTGATATAACAGAAAGGATTGCTGGGCTACTTATTTTGCTTTCATGGTAGAATTTGAAAAGAGGTGCTTAATCAGCTTTCCTAGCACTCTGAATAATTAGCAAGTAATCAAAGCCTTGCAAGATTTTTCGGTGGAGTATGGCACAAGCTGTTTTCACATAGTTTTTTCCTAATTATCCTACAAACTGTTTCATGCATAATTGCAGGAATTTAAATATATTTGTTCCCCTTTAGTCTCCAGGTGACTTTCATGCCTAAAGACAGGATTTCTGATTTTTTAAAATTTCTATATTGAAAAAAGTCTGTGATAACACCACTAGAACAGTAAAAAGAAGTAATCACATATACATCTTAAGAGTTCTGTCCTCTAAACTCTTTCAATTCCCCACAGCAATTATATTCCCAAGTCCCATCTTCCTTAACAGAGATACAGAGGTAGGAGGACTGAACAGCTACCTACTGACACATTTTGTTCTAGTTTGTTTCAGCTGAGTTTGCTTCCTTTTGTCATGGAAGCCTTTCAGACAATATTTTGCCCAAGAACCAGGTATTGGCGATCACTGCTACAGTTTCCAGAGAAGCCGGCAAGCCTGAGCTCAGCTGACCCAGGGAAAGCAAACAACCCACGACTGCACACAATATATTAACACCAGGGTTCTGCAAGCAGCTCATCACTCCTGCAATTAATGCAGGACAGATGTCTAAACACTGCTGGACATGTTCTGCATTTTCACTCTTTTGGGAATGCTTTGTTCTCCAACTGAAAGTCAACGACAATGCCCTAAAACAGCAGTGCTAGGAGCCTTTGCTGTGAGCACAGAGCTGAAATAGCAGGAAAACAGACTCCGAATTAGCTGACAATCCATTTCCAAAGACTAGCCCAATACTAATATGCCTTCAAGGCTGGTAATCAGCACAGCTTCATGCTTGCTCCTTCAGTGACAAGGGACATGTCATTCTGGAATGCAGCACCAAGATGGCAAGTGTCTAAAGAACCAAGTAACTCATACCTCCTCGATGTATTTTTTAGGAAAGCAATTGCTTTGCAGTTAAAGCACTAGACATAATCAAGAATCCAAACACACTTATGTTACCACCAACCTGGAGTGCAGCACAGAACCCTCTCTGGATTCCAATTTCAACAGATAATGCTTTGTTTCCGCTAAAAGTTTACAGGCCACATGGCCTAACATCTTATACCTTATGTAATCAAGGCACCTAACGCAGCACTGCTAAAAGCCTCTCATCTCCCCTAAAATGACTATCCTTAAGTCAGCTTGACTTTTGAGATCCAAAAGGAAAGTTCATGCAGCTGCACTTGGCACTTACTATATAATTGATGTATTTAGAGCCTCTAAATAGGACTTGCAAGTTTTCAAAGTGATTGCAGAAGAGAAATACTGTAATCAAAGTCCTTGTCCCTCCAAAGCATCACAAAATTGTACTAAATGCTTCCCATTATTGGCGAAGGTTCTTGGTGAAGCTAAGGGCAGCTGCACTGATTCCAGAGGTCTCGGAATGGAAGATCAGGGACCAGCCTGCTCAAACACACAGCTGACACAAGGTCAATTTGAAAGTGTATTCAACAGGCTTAGAGCTGGCCTCTGTGTCATTACTTTATTAAAGTAGTTAGGATGTGCTCTACCAGTAATAAATTTCATTAGTTTTCAATCACCTTAACATACTTCAGATAAGAGCAGGCACTTTAAAACTAATAGCCAACCCTGTCTTCATTATAAGGGCACTGACACACCATGGAAATGTCTCCTTCCTGTGAGCCCAAACAGATTCTTTCCCTAATGGAAAGGAGTACAAGAACACGAGCAAGTGCTGACTGCATCCATCCCTCCCCCCCATTTCCACAGACAGTGGGCTATATAGTGCTGGTACAGTAAAATATCAGCATACAGCTTCTGTAAAGATGGACAGTGATGACTTTTTCTATGCATCTGTGGAAAATATCACACAAATAAATCCATAAATTCAGGTTCCTGAGACAATAAAGAAATGCTTGACTTAGAAAATATTTATTTTAGCAGGAGTATACACTGACATTCATTTGAACCCAAGTTTAAGAAATACATGAGGAAGAATGGATAAGTGCAGCTCTTCTTCCTACAACACAGGTCAACATGGAAAAAATATACTACTTACTCTTTGGTCAAAAGTGGGCAGGATTTGAGTAGAAAGCGAGCCAAAGCAGAGTCCTGGTAAATGAGTTCAGGAGGGGCAGTTGGGCTTTTTAAATTCAAGCAGCGAACAATAACATACAGAACAGCAGCAACTGCAGCTAGCTTCACCCCATCAAATACTGCTGGCAGCTCAGAGGTTTCCAATATTGCACTCATTTTCAGCCTGGAGATAAAAAAAAACAACATTAAAGTGCTGGAGGAAAGAAATATAGTGTTGGATATAAGTATCAACTGTCATGTTAAACATACAGTTGTGCCAACCAACTAAATTTGTTAGTCAACACTGCCAGGAAATCCTAGCATATCAACTCAGACCAGCAACTTTTAAGCTGAAATAAAATTTAGTTGGTATTGTTCTAAACACCCCGACCAACAGAAGAAAAACTGGATGATCAGCTGTGAAGGAGATTTACTCCTAATCAGTGCTGCCCTAGAACTGCACCAGTGTCTCAGGTGTCAGCCCCTGGTCTGCAGCCAGTCAATACATGCCGGTCAGGTTTGACCTGACTACTCAGGTCAAACAGAAGCTGTGTGAAAAGCCAGGCTATAAGGGCATCTTGGCAGCTTTGGACATGTGTTTCTTCACAGGTGTACAAGCCAGACTTGAAAGGGAACACTTGAAAGAACTACTGTGCTAGTTCCTCAGCCTGAGTCTTGCAGTTCCACGAGAGCACTGGTACTAAATCCTGCCTGCGCTTGAGACGGTCACTTCATGTACTGGCATTTCCAGCATTTCTTTTAATTCACTGCAATTCTGCAGCTGAAGGACTAGATTAATATCTAGTCTTTCAAGGACTTCAGAGTAAAGAAACAGAAGCAAAGAAGTACAAAAAATATATCCTTCCAGCTTGAAATCAAATTCTTAAGCTGATCCAGCTTATTTTGAACATACAGTTCAAACAGCTGGCATTTATTGTTGAAGGGACAGGTTTTTCCCTGGGTCTTTCCTTTCCTAGCCCAAGTAAGATAAGTGACAAGCAAAGTCTTACCAATTTCAATTTTCTTCAAGCTAGAAGAAATTGCCAGTCCTCAGTAGACTTGCCACTGATCCGCGTGCTGCCCAAGCTACCCTGGGAAGGGAGGAAAAGCAAATTGATTATTACTGATAAAGCTGCATTTCTCAGCTGCAAAGGATGAACATAAATTTAATACAAAGGTCCCATCGCAGACATAACAAGCTATTTGTGTAGTCAGTCATAACCAACTCCGATCCATCTGCAGCAGAAATCTGTTGCCAGTGGACGGATTCCAGACTAGATCACTTGCCTACAGCATATTAACTCAACTGCAGCGTGCAAATGCAACTTCATGAGCAGAGAGACTTCATCTCTGCAAGACAGTGAGACACTGTAGTCAGAAAACCTACCCAAATCTCTTCCTATTTAAACAACTAGGATTAGCAGGATACTCTTCTCAACTCTGTACAATATCTACACTGTTACTGAAGTGTGAAGCCAGTCTGAAAGAAGTTTCCTGCTACTTTTTTTCAGGCTTAGCAAGGCAGCTCACTCCTACAGATGGAAGCTTGTAAACAGTCTCTGCTTGTTCCCACACTTGCTTTTTGAGATGTTACAACATATCACACTTCAACACAGTGGGAGCCACAGGAGGCTCAGACACAGTCACCTAATTAATACTAGCGCACATGCAAGGAGGCTTGTTACAAGAACATGATGATGCCAATAAAAGAGAAAACTTTCAGTCTGTGACCATAGAAGTGTAAGCAATACTTGCAATTACAACTGCCTTACCACAGGCACAACAAATCGATGGGGAATCAGAGCTTCCAGGAAAAGCTCCAGAACTGTCTGCTCTCTACCACAGCTGCTGCTTCCAAACAGAAAACACACCATCAGGACAGACCATACCAAAGCCTTACTCTTCTTTATAGCAGGAGTGAAGAGCCTCAGAAGTACTTTCTGTACTCAGTGTAGCTACACCAAAACCCCTCAGAAGAAAACGTGTGACATCAGCTATTGACTAACAACGTGCTGGAAAGCTGCAAGTTCCTGCCACCACAACCATCTGCCTAGCAGAACAGAGTGAGGGAAGCAGAGACATTTAATCTTGGACAACTTTTCAGCTTTTTATTTTCAGTTCTGAGTTTCACAGCAGAAGGGAGAGGATGGGCCACAAAAAGCCATTTATTCTTCTACTCAGAGGATCGCATTGGCATCATGAGAGGAGCTCAAGTACCATGTTCAGCTGCAGCATGTTACCTGACATCTCTACCTGGTAAACTTTCACCAACACTACCATAACTTCCGTAGGAGACAGCAGGCAAACCACAGCAATGGCTTCACCAGGGAAGGTACAACTGGCAGAAGAACAGACCAAGTTCCTGAACTCAAGGACAACCAGGCGCTCAAGCAAATCTTCCCCAGATCAAACTCCCAGAAGTTCTATTGACATCTTCCTATCATTGTTTTAGTCAGAAAATTAGGAGCCACTAACACCTGAGACCATCCCGACACCAGGATTTTAAGTTAGGTTGCTGTTTACAGTGATCACCTTAGTGAATTTGCTAAAAATAAAACTGGGCACAATTAGTCATTAGGATTTTGTACTAGTGACTCAGTAGAACTGATCCAACTAAGCCCTATCTCCCCGAGAATGTTCTCTCCCATATAATCTTCAGATTACAAACACACCACATCTTTTCTGATACTTTTAGATCTCATGTTAGCCTGTCACTCCCTTAAAACAGCGTACCAGCTTGCCATTACTTTCAGAAAAATCAGCTGTTGGTAGACAGGATTACGCTTTGACACTTATGAACTAGTATTTTCCATTTTAGACAGTCTAAACACACATTCACTGAACTTACGCACCTCAAACATGTGCTAGAGGTTCATGTATTTGTCAAAATCCGTACCCAAAAGCTCAGATCAGTCTGTAGATGCAACAGAAAGCTGGCAGTGCTCCAATTGCACAGCTTTCTGCAGTGATTATCTAAGCAATGGATCCAACCCATGAAGACTCCATGCCCTGCGGATTCAGCTGTGTCACTTGAGGTACTCCCTCTGAAGTCTGGTATTTCTGAAGACCTAAACAGTCAGGGTAGATTTGCAAGGGCTGAGTCAAGGCACTCGGCTCTAAAATTTTAAGGGTTTAGCTTACTAAAATGGATTTGAGCTCTGCCTCTAATCACATAGGACAAATGTCTCCCTCTTTAAGCAGCTGGGATGAGGTCACCTTGCTTCTGTTTTGTCAAACTCTTTTTGCATTAACCCAATAAACTTGTCTGTTTAAAAAAAAAAAAAAAAAAAGGATAGATAACTACAAGGTTGAGCCAGACAAATTTTAATCTAGAATCTCCTCTAACTGGGTCAGCATTAATCTAATTGGACAAACATTTGGCTTTTTCCATATAAAAAACACTGGATTCACTTCTGGCAGGCTAGGCAAAATTACCAAAAAGCATACCACTGGAAGCAATCAAGCCTTTCCATCCATCACAGCATTTAAGATCCACATCGAGGAACCCAAAGAAGTTGAAGCTCTTGGCCCCAAGGATGTTATTTTGAAACATCTTTTTTTTTTTTTTATAAAATTGTGCAATTAAAACACTTACAGGCATGACAGCCCCAAAGACCAGCAGCCCTCTCAAGCAATGTTCTTAAGCCCCAATTGTAACTGAGGGATAACTTTAAAATCAATCACTGGAAAGCAAGTGCCAGATTTGTGGTCTTTTCATTTGCTCTTTCATCACAAAAAGCTGAAAATCATGTTATACGAAACATTTCAGCATTGCTGTTAACAGAGGGCACTTCATCTGTACAAGTATAATGAGAAAAAAAATCCCAAGTCTCACCCTTTCCAGACAGGAACAGACACAAGTACAACAAAAGCCAGTAGAGGTACAGCAAATTCTTTGTGTATCCTTTCAAAAACACCAGGTTTTTGGGAAAGACATCATCGAAATATTTACTTGTACAGTAAGTGAATTCACAACTGTCAACAAATCCAAGACCTGCACGCATTTCAGTTCCAGGTTTCCTGTGGAGAGGAAACTCTTCCAGGGACAGAAGTCACTTCACTGTGACTCAACAGGGCACGCACAGGATTTGTTAGCTACCAAGCTTTACAGCTCCTCCACCCATGGAAGCAGAGTCTGACTCTTCATACTGGAAAGCCAACATTAAAAAAGCAAAGATATTAAAGGAAGCTATTCCCACAGGATCCTCCCCTCACAGGCCTTTTAACAAGCCACTGAAAGCCTGGCAGACTCATTTATTTCACTGAAGCATTAGAAATGCTTTGGGCTAATGCAAAGATGCAGCTATAAGGAACACAAAGAGCAAAGGCCTCCTTGAAAGGGGCTCCACTAACAAGATATTCTATTCTCCATTACATGGACTGAAGAATCTTGAAGGAATGCCATTTCCAGGAAGGGCAGCTTGGTACAAAAGCCTCATGGATGCCTCCCCACCCCTCAGCATTCTGGCTCACTGATGATCTCAGAGCTCAGCTGGACACCAAAACACTGGAACATGCCTGGCCAACAGTGAGAGTCTTTAAAAATTCCCTTTCCTATTCTGTTACAGCTTACCAAGTAGTGTAATACTCTTACCCACTAGGACTCAGACGAGCCAAAGAGGCCATTTCTGACAGATTTAAGCAGGCAGACTTTGTAAACTAACATATCAGACATTTCTTGGACTGCTTTCACGTATTTTAGTGTCTGCTTGGGAATAAAACTCTGAAAGCAAGCATATCAGACAAGAGGAAAGCAAAACCACCCTACTTTAAAGAGTTGTGCCTAGGCAGATTGGGATCAAAAATAAGGTGGGTTTTTTTCCCACCTCTTTGAAGGAGGAAGGCTGAAGTTAGCTCTTTATGGAATGTTTCCAAGAAATTAATCATCTTTAATCTCAGCCAAAGCTAATGACTTTTCTGAAAGGTACACTGCAAAACCAGAAGGTGCAAGCCTGTCACTACCAGGTAAGTTATTTAGAAGGATGTTATGGAGAAAGGAACTTTATCAAGGAAAGGGCAAGAATTCAGAGCACTGCATACCTTTTTTAAACAAAGACAAGTTTTATGCCAGAATATTACTCAGATCTCACTCCAGGAAGTGCACGAAAGTGTGACACTGCTGAGCTTTCAATGGTTTAAATGCAGAGGATGATGTTTAGAGACCGTCCAGATGAAGATGAATACACTTGGGAAAGACTCTGAAGCATGTGTCCTGAAGGGAAAGGCTGCCAGACTAAGCACTGGAGGACAAGCTACACAACCACAGAACCTGTGCAAGACGAGTCATGAAGAAAGCCACAAGCCTTATTGCGCAGTTGCATATCCTGTCTCTTACCCAGCCCTTGCATAAAAAAAGAAAGCCTTCGTTTTTATGGCAAAGTGTTAAGTCTAAACTGCTTTGTTCCCTGGAAATGACATGGATATGAGTATTTTAGGGCCACACCAATGCTATGCCTCATCAGCTTAAGCACAGAAAGCAAGTCATAACACCACTTATCTTGAGACTGGCATCTACCCAGACCAAGCTCACCTGGAGCAAAACCTCCCACTGCCTTCAGGGTGGCTCAGAGGACAAGTCAGAAGCAAATGCCAAGATCTCAATGCATCACTCGGTACTTCTGGCCATTTAAAAGAGCCAGCTAAGTCTCAGACCTCACAGCACAGAGGGTGTAATCAAGAATTAGCTGAGCACTTAAGGCACTTAAGTTTAGGGGTAGATGTGGCCATGAGAGCTGAAGTGCAGTCCTCAGGTGCCTGGCAAAGCCACCAGGGGTTTGTTGTCCAACATGTGACAGATTTTATCTCCCAGTAAAGAGGGCACACTGACATGCCCCATCACCAGGATGCTTCAAAGAACACTATTTGGACAGCACATTGAAGTCTTCAGTGCAAATCCCTCCCTGTGCCAGGACCATACCCAGGTCAGGATTCGACTGGTTGGCAAGTACAGAAACCAGCAAGTATTGTTTACACCCTGTTCTGAAAAAATTTCTTGGCTGGTGCCTTCACTGGAATTTGACCTTTTCATGAGTTACAATACTTGGCTCATACTAAATTTAGAGGTGCTGTGAGGTTACAGGGATAAAGTTCATAGCACAAGGACCCATCAGCACAGTCAAAGACAGGTGCCTTGAACTAGAGCTTTTTACTTTGCCCTTGAGGAGTTCTACACCTTCAGAGCAGAAATCAAGCACCTCAGAGGGCTGGGTATACATCCCAAGGCAGGTTGCTTAAAAAAAGCACCCAAGAATAAATCTATAGCCAACAGGGCTAAAGGCTCTTTAGCACACTCACTTCTCCAAAAAGGTTAATTTACAGTTAAATGAGCCTTGAATTTCACTTCCTTCCAACTACAGGAGCTGCCTTTGTTTCCCAACAACATCCTTTTAACTGATCAGAAATAGTTCTACTGCAGGAGAGGCAGCTTTTACATATGACCTAAGGTTGCTATGTAGACTCCTTGTTACATCACCTTATCTGGTTCCTGTTTGTCTCAAATGGATTGAAAACACCCGCATTAGCTTTTCTTGCACACACCTCATGAACATGATTACACTAAGACAGGACCAGACTCTGACTTCACAGAAATCAATTAACTGCAGTAATCAAATAATTACGTTTGCTTAAATAACATGAGCTTTTCCTTTAAGATAAGGTGCAGGGACTTGGGACTGTCTCCCTAACCACTACCTTACGTAACTACAGGGCAAAGCTTCAGGTCCTTGTAGAAGAGGTCAAGCTAACTTTTAGGTACACAGAGAAATATTGGGTAACACCTTCCCACAGTCCTACAGCATTAGCAGGTGTCCCTTGCCTACCACATAACTGTGCCAGTGAGCAGCATAAAGCTCAAGGGAAGAAATGGAATAAACAGACTGAAGAGAACCCGACAAACCATGCTCAGTAGATGAGGGAATGCTATTGGAATCAAGCCACAGAGAGCTAAGTGAGCTAATAAAAACTGCATTATAGACCAACCCTCCTCAAGGAAGTCTGCTCTATTCCTTCATTATATTTTGAAGCAACACATTGTTAAAGCCTCATTTATCCTCTAACTCCAACCCCTCCATTCCCACACTGTCACAGAGCTCAGCTGAACATATTGGAGGTACAGCTCAAAGTCCAAGCACATCACAGCTGTTTGCTCAGCTACAGGGTTGAGTAAGTGGGGAACATGCTCCACACCAGATGAGCTGCACAGCAGGGAAAGACCACCTATAACAAGGCACAACACAGGTAAGAGAACTTAATTCAAGAACAGTCCAGTTCAAGCAGCCTGAAAACACCTGTACTTGAACAGGATGAAAAGCTGAGGTGCCATGAGGTCTTTAAACACCTTACTTACTTTGTTTCCCTGATGAGCAGCTCCTCTCCACAGGGGAGCAGAAGATCTGCAGAGTCATTCTCTCACAGCCTGTCCATGACAGATAGGAGGCTCACACTAGAGGAGGAGTAATGTAATTCATGCAAATACATTGAAAATGAAGCAAAAATGTTTCAGGACAGAAGAACTACACACAAAGAGACAGGGGCTGACCAACACACAGCTACTACCGCTGATGAATACTCAGGTTCTCCCAGAATGCAACTAAAAGAGAGGTTTTGGAGCACTACAGCAGTCACCAGCAGCTCAGCGTCTGAAGGGCTACACTGCTCTCTCTGCTGCTGAATCAAAGTGACAGGCTAGGGGTATTACAGGCACATGTTTTAGGACATTTTGTCCTTACCTCTTACAAGGAGGTTCACTGCAAATGACTGTGCATGTGCTTATTTCACTTAGTACAGCCTTCCATATTCACACATGCTCAACCAATACTTCACAGAACTGGGTGTTCCAGATAAGGGAGAGCCAGGCTTGAACCCTCTCTGCACAAGCTTCCTGGAACCTGCAGCTCTATACAAAAGCATTTTTGAGGATGCTTTGAGGTAAGTTTAGAAGCAGGACAAGCCACTCAACAGTGAGACCCTCAGTAGCAGTCACTTGTCCCTTCCTATGAGGAGCCTGTACTATACTTTTTGAGTACTCGATGCCCTGAATAGGGCTGTAGCTCAGTTACCAGCAAATAATACATGAGACATTCAGAAAAGTTTGGTGTTTGCAGGGGCTCAACCCGTATTAGCAGAGGAAGTTGTCAATGTCATTTTAGTCAGACTGAACCCATGGTAAGAAGAAATGAAAGCATTTCTCAACAGCAGAGTGATAGGCAACTGCACTTCTTGGTCAGTCTAGAGATACAGATAAAAACCTGTTCTCTGCCAAGTCTGGCACTGCTTTCCACTGCCATTACCTCTAGCAGAGCACAGGCACAACGACATTTCAAGCACCTGGTTTGTACTGAACTGCTTTGCAAAGCATTTTCAATTACTGCTGCCTGATACTGGCAGAGTAAGGCTGGCAGTCAGAGACAATCTTTATTATTAAGTCAACTGAGAGAGCTGAAAGAAAGATAAGCCTTTGGGTGTAGAAGCCTTCCTAGAGCCAGGAAAGGCTTAGATAGCTGCCCCACAGGGTACCATCACTGCCACCCACATATGCTGGGCAAGTGGGACTTTGCTTCCCCACAAGAAGGACAACATGCCCTTGCACACTGAAATTAAATCAATTGAAATTAAATCAATCAGCTGAGTTCAATCAGATGTTTAACTGCATACAAGCTTAAACTTTGCAAGCTATTTAGGCAGAAGAAGTGCAAATACTTGCACAGATCAATTGATCTATAGCACATTAAGAACAGCAATTCAGAGCTATAACACATCTTGAAATACACTCTTACAGAGAAACTCAGAAGTGTAGATGAATACTCCAAAGTCCTAGCAAGCTACAACTGTTTAGGGTTTTGCTGAAAAGTTCAAGTGACCAGTTTCAGGCTGGTCTTTGCACCTTTCAGTAGGAATTACAAGCACCCAAGAACCCAGCACTTACATGCCTACCAGAGCCTGAAAAATCCTGTTCTTGGTTAGCTTAATCCAAGTTCTGGTACTGCCAGAGCTGGCAGTGTGAAAGTAGGGATGAAGAGGCAAGAGATATGGAAGAGGAAAGGTGAGTAACAGGGCAATGTGAACCCAGTGGCACCCAGGCATTTCACTGGTTTGAAGCCACCATTCCCTATCCTACACCAAATCCCATCTGGAGTATAGCTGGAACTTAGCAGACTCAGATAATGTCTTCATATGCCTGTGTCAAGGTCAAAGGGTGTTATTGTGCCATCTTTCCTTCCCAGTGCCACATCCCAGAACAACTACTTCAACTTGTTAATCCCTAAGTTTTCACATGACAAGTTTAATAAAGCAGCTTTATGAAATACTAAGAGTTTAAGCCGCTATTCACTCCCTGAATAGAAAAATACAGCTTTTACAGGAAGAGTAGAACAAATTAATTTTTAAGTTTAATTTCTTCAGAAACAGCTCAGCAAGATAGAAGGTTTTATCCACAATCCCCGCATCTTTTCCACACCTAAAAAAGACAGTCTGGCACAATCTTAGGTCAGCCTCATATTTTGTGCAGCTAATTCACTCAGTAACATAGAGGACCTCCCATGCAAAAGCAGCTATTTTTAAGAATAAGACAGGAGACTGGAAGAACTCAAACATTAGCTTTTATTTCTCTTTTCATATCCTTCCTGTTCTTACTCTTGCCTTTGAGACCAAAATAAGCAATGTCTAGAATAAGAAGAATGGCTGCATGTCCACTGATCTAAGAAGAGATAAGAGAAACTATTGAAACTTCTCTTGTGATATGAGAACTAAACAAGCACCTCAGAGAGAAGGTGACACAGGAAAGATAAGAGAGCAACTAAAGACTAGTAGTCAATAACAAAATTCCCTGCAGAGGAAATACATATTATCAAAGAAAGCCTAAAAATGAGATACCACAAATGCAAACAACTGGACTGAGTGGTCTACAGACACCATGCCAGCAGGGACTATCATGAACATGGCTGAGCATGATAATAATTGATAAACAAGGCATGTAAGATGAACACCCTGTACCAGTTAGCTGACTAATAAGCCAGGAACATTTGTTACAGAAGGAGGCACCAGTGCTGTGAAAGTCAAACAGCAATCTAAGAGGCAGACAGGAATCTTTAATACTTGCCAGACCAGCGACAATTTTTCACCAACAATAAGAAGAAGCTGTTATGAATTCTCCGAGTGAACCTACACGAGAATGCAATCCCTCCAGCCATAACTGCATGAATAAAGCCGCTCCTGACATACCTCTGCAAGCAAATTAGCATCAGGTGAGATATCTCAGCAACTGTAACTCATCAATTGTCATAGGTACATCTACACATCCTGCGCTGGAGGAGATCACAAGTTACACCTGAAGATGCAGGATGGGGCAGAGTCCCATCAGACAGGGTAACAAGCAGGCAACAAAAGGGAGTCTGAAGCTGATGCAAGCTGCTCATAGCAGAATCTGGACCTTGGAGCGTGAGCACCAGGGAAGAGCTTCGTTTAGCGGGAGCAGTGTAAGCTGACAAGGGGCACAATCCACCTGGCTCTAACTCACACAAGGACCATCCTCGGGTCCGCACTCAGCTCTCGATCGCATCCCACGTCGGCCTTCCCTCCCTGCGAGCCCAGGGGTGTGCTGCTCCCATCCCAGCTCTTGCCCTGCACAGCCTCGCACCCCCAGGGAGCGAAGGGGGAGGCTGTCACCGCACCGCCACCTCCGAGAGCTTCCAACATCGGGGAGAACAGCGAGGGGACGGAACACTGACCGCCACAGCCCCACCGAGGGACATCCCCATCTCCTCCCCAAGCAACAAACACGCGGGGCCGGGCGTGCAGGCAGCACACGGCAAGACGGCGGCTGGGCAGGAACAGACCCGGCCGCGGGGCAGCCCCGCAGGCCTGCCGAGAGGAACGGGAATGAGGCCCGGCCGTCCCCCGAGCCCTGCGGGAAGGGGCTCCCGGGCGCCCCCGCCTCACCTGCAGCCCCAGCCGGGCGCGAAGCCCCCGACAGCTCCCGCCGCCGCTCCCGCCCGTCTGCCGCGGCCCCGCCGCCCGCTGCCCTTTAGCAGCCGCCCTCGCCCTCCCATTGGCCACCGCCGCGCCGCTTCCGCCCAGGCCCGCGTGCCGATTGGCCAGAAGGCGAGCTGTGGCCCGGGTTCTCCGTCGCGGATGCGGGGGTGCCATTGGCTGGAGGAGGAGCGGCGGGCGGGATAACTCAGTTCCACTGGCTCGGACACCTGTCAGTCAGGCGGAGGACGGTGATTGGCGGCGGCGGGCCGGGGGCGGGGCTATCGGCGCCGGCGGGGACCGCGGTGCCGCGGCCGTGGCGGAGCGGGGCCTGAGGGAGCGGCGGAGTGCCCGGGGGTGGGGGCCACCGCGGCTTCAGCCTCCGCCTCAGCTTCATTTTCGGTCCGCTGCGCGCCGCCGGAGCTACCACCCGTGACGTGGGGGAGGCAGCCTGAGGAGCAGCTCCAGCTGAAGGACGTGGTTACTCCTTAGTGACGCGGGGCTCGGTGGTCCTGAGGGTCAAAAACTGCCCATAAGCCGTGTAGTGTACCTGGTGCTGGATGCTGGTTATGTAATACTGCGTCGTCTACAAACAGTACCTTAAAAATGGTGGCTGGGCCTTCAGCATGCTGGGTTTGTTTATCGTGGGCCCACAGGCCACCTCTGCGTGGCAAACGCTGGGACCACCCTTGGGCTGTGCCAGCAGCAGCGAAGGGGCTTCCCTGGTCCCTCAGAGTGCTCTGCGTTGTCCCACCAAGTGGGGTGTGTGACAGGAGCAGCAAAATCCACTCAGACGTGGATGGACCCTGTCACATCTGGAAGGCACTGCAGGAAAATAAATGATAAGATAAAAAACTGTCCACAATGCAATGTTTATAAACCGCTTCTTTTGTATTCCAGAAGAACCGTGCGTTATGTTGTTAGTAACATCAACCATTCTGAGCTGTGTTAATGGTTGCTTTATATAACTGAATGGAAAAATCCTTCCTCTCATTTCAGGTATTTTGTTTCCTCTGTTTACTGGGTGTTGGAGCTTCCTACGTGGAGAAAGCTCTCAAGGAGCAAGTCACATTTTCCAGGGCGCTGTGTACGTGGAGAGATGAGTAACTGCTGTAGCCTGAGTCACAGGGAAGAAGGGAGTTCTGGGTAAGGGCAGAGAGGGAAATTCTGGAGTGAAGGTGGCAGAACAAACAGCAACCTCCTCTCCTCCACACTTGCTACAGGTGTGATCCCACACCACTCAGTCAAACAGAGTTGTATTCCTTATCTTTTAATTAAGCTTGTGAAAATACCCAGGGTTTGTGGTTGACAAATTTGTCAGTGGCTCAGCTGGGCTGAGATTTGGTGTGTCTCAAGGCAGCTGAGTTATGCTGGTGATCAAGTTAACAGATAGGCTCAGCAGATAAACATCCGGTGTCAGGCTCAGCTAAGTATTTGAGGTATGTGTTTGAGTTTGATTACAGAAAATTGCAGTGCAATTGATTCCAGATGTACCTTAGCTCCTTCACCATCTGATCTGGTCAGAAAAAAAACAGATCTGGGCAGGAAAAAATGCCTCAAACTGGAGCTGAGCCTCCAGGCAAGGCTTTTAAGTCCTTGAGACTGTTGGAGATTTCTCTGACCTGAGAGAAGCTCAGCTGTTAGAAGAGAGCTTTGTTATGGACCTGTCACAAAGCAAAGCAAACCAAACTTGCTGCTCACTTCTTGCTGAGGAGAGGTGAACACTGAAGAAGTGGCAGCACGAATTTACAGGTGGCTGTGGCAGTGGGAGCCAAAATCCTGAGCTGTGTTTATTGCAAGAAGTGAAGTGATGGAAAAGGTGCTGTGTCTCTGGAAAGGGAGGGAAGAACCAGTGCAAGTCATTGGTGTTTTACTCTGGGCAGTGTCGAGGGATTCCAGCTGCACCTTGTGGTGTGGAAGCAGGGATGTCTGGGAGGGAGCAAGCACGTTTTGGGAATACAAATCTGATTTTGGGCTGTTAAAACAGCTGGTGAGCCATGGCTTGTGAAGGAAGCTGCCCTCCATCTGAGTGTGTGGGGAGGTGCTCAGGCCGATGTGCTGGTGGGCTCTGCGGGGTTGGTGCTGGGAGCAGCCCTGTGTGCCCGTGTCATGGGTGGAGCGCTCTGGCCGGGAGCCAGGAGCAAGGCTGTGCCACTCACAGTAAACAGGTCATGCTCAGAAAATGCCATCTGAGCAGGAGCCTGAACCATCCCCAAAGGAAGAGTGCTAGAAAGAGCTGGGCTTCATTTCCAGCCTTGTAGGGGAGGGATTTAGCTGCTTCAGCCCAGCAGATATTTCTGCCTGCTATTATTGCTGAGAGGTGGGATGGGAGTGTCCAGAACACCCCAATGCTTTGGAGACAGGAGGAACCCCCTCTGAGTAGTGTGGCTACTGCAAAAGGGTACAAATGTATGTGCTGGAGACTGCAAGCACAGGAAGAACGCAGCTTTGCCTTGTGCTTTGGGCAGGCAATTACCTCTGTACAGAGAGGCCAAAAAAAGACTGATGAAAATTCCACCTTTTTAAATGCAGCAATTGGAAAGGTACCAGGCAAAGAGAACTCCACGTGCTGCTGAACCAGCCCGAGGCACCCCCGTGCAACACTGTGGTGACAATCACCTTTTGTTCTTCACATCCCTCTCTCTTTTGGCTGTTGTTGCCACGAGGAGCTCTGAATTCTTTTTCTGCTTCATTTCCCCTGGCCCATCTTTTCTCCTGCTCAGCAAACGTGCTGTGTGCTGAAGGACTCCCGCGGACTTTGCACCCCTGAGGAAACCTTTTTGCCAGAGGAAACATCAGGGTGTTCCTCTCTGGCAGTGTGTAGCAGGAGCGAAAAGGAAAACACCTCTTAGGCAGGGTTTGATTGCTAGCTGAAAATAAGCAAAGTGCCTGTCAGTGACATGCGAGCACAAAAAAGCTTTGCAGATGGAAATAAAGGCAGTGCTTTTTCCTCTTCTCCTGCTCTGCCTTCCCTGCAGTGCCAGTGAGGCTTTGGCTCATGGGCTGCAGAACCGTGCTGTTCCAGAGCCTGTTGGATCTGGAGGCACGGTGCTCTTTGGACTCTTACATATTTTCTGAAAATGGTGTCTGCAAGAGTAATGGGCACTTTGCATAGCTCGAAATAGATCAGCCTCTGTCCTGAGGACCTGGCAGTGTACAGAGGCAAGTGCCAGGGATGGGAGAACGGCTGCATCATACAAACCAGCTGGGGAGGTGGCACGTGGCCCACCTGATCGGTATTTTTCCATCACATTCTCATTCAGCTGCTCCTTGCCAACTTCCAGCTCTGTCACGCTCCTCAAAAGCTTCTACTCTGGGTTTATTTAGCATGCTATTTATTTCCTAATTATAGAACTGAAGTGACTGACCTCAGTCCTGCGGGGTACTGCTGTTCACCTTTTTGTTCCCTCTAGACCACAGGCTCTGGTCTCCTGCAATGGCTGAAGGCCATTGCTCAAGACTTTCTGACTCACTTTTTTTGTTTTTCTCCCAAACCTGAGAGAGCTCAGACTGCTTATACAGAGAGCTTCACTGATCATTTCAGAGCAGATGGGCGATTGCATTCCCAAATTCTTTAGGCCAAAAGAGAAATGCTGCTGAGCTGAGCACTTTACCAGGCTGTGTTCTGCTGCTTCTGTCCACAAATTCCCAGCAGCCAGCTCACTGCTTTTATCCCACATCCAGCCACAGCTGCTGGATGGAGGAAGAGGTTTTGAAAACCACTCCCTGGCATCAGCAGTGCTGCGGGTCCTGCTTTTGGTTGCTCCATGGCACTTGAACCCTGCCTGGCTTCACAAGCAGACTCAGTGGTCTAGGAGAAGGATCCGTCTCTATCTCCCTGAAAGGAATCTGTGCCACAACACTACTGAATTTTCCAGGGAGTCTGGTTAGGTGGAATTCCTACCTTCAGAATACCTTCTGCACCAAAAGCTGCCGGGCTGAGCAGACCTGTTCACTGCAGCCACCTCTAATGCCACCTCTTACTCACTTAGAGCTGTTTCTACCCCTTTCACACATTTTGGTAACTCAAGATACAGCTGCAGGAGCCAGGCAGTGCTTTGGTGTGGCACCTGTCCCTAAAGGCACCTGCACAAGCAGGGGGGTTCTGTGCAGTGGAGGTGGCATCAGAGCAGCAGGTGTCTGGCAGGCAGTGAGAGCAGGGAGAGGAGGCGTCTCTGAGGGAAAACAGGGTGGATTCAGACAAATGAATGTACTGGAGCCAGAAGGATGTATGAGCTTCTCCTGGAGAGTTTCCAAGATGTCATACTGAATAAGGGAAACCGCTGGTCTTCTGTTTAATCCCAAGTGGTCTGTCTGACATTTGCCACTATAGTGTGTTCCTGAGGTTGGAGTCTGGAAAGATTGGGATTGTCTTGCCTCAGAAAGCTGGCAGGGAGTCTGCTAAGGCCACAGTTTTATTGTTTTTTTCAGTGGCTGCTTGTGAAATGCTTTCTGTGGAAAAGTTTCCATAGAAGTAGTGGTGCCTGAGAAGAATGCAGGGTTGCAATCCTGCAAACTGAAATGCTCAGTGAAGTGAAAAATGGGATTAGCAGCCCCTTGTAAAAATCCAAATGTTAGTATTGCCTGAGGAATGGGGAAGGGCCTTTTCCTAGAGAGCAATATTTATGGAAATAAATTGAGTGGAGGTGGAAGTTACTGCCTTGTGCCGAAATAGTGGGCACTGGGGTAGATCTGGGAGGGAGGGAGAACACAGCGGTGTTTGGATAATGGTGAGTACAAAAGGTGTGATTTGGGAGAATGAGTGATGGTATTCAGGAGCAGAGAGCCAGAGCTCTGTTTCCTGGAGGTGTAGAAGGAAAGCAGGGGTGAGAGGAAACAGGCTTGATGCTGGTACAGGGAGGTGGGTTGTGGGTGAGGTTGTGGGTGAACCACGGGAGCATGGTTGGGGGGGTGGGTAGGTGGGGAGGAAGCTGCAAGGAGCAGTGGGATGGCTGGGATGAAAGGCTAACCCAGAGCCTCTCCATGTGCCTGATGGTTTCCTGGAGATGCGCTGGCAGTCACAGCCAAGCGGGGAAGGTCTGCCACCCCGGCCAGAGGGTGAGCTGGGGGTGACCACCCTTTTCCGTGCACAGGCACCTGGGAGGCTGCAGATCAGCATCCCAGGAAAACAAAGCAACTGCAAAGCTACCACACTCCACTCTGGCTGACCTTACCTGGCTTTGCGGGAGCAGCACTTCTCTTTGTACCACCTCTGAGTTAAAGTATTGCATGGGCGGGAGGAAATAACGGTGCTGCTGATGCTGTGTAATGACCCCTTCTCCAGGCTGACTCCACCTTGGTGCATTGCAGTCTCCACCTCTCAAAACTGATGTCTTCTTTTGGGAAATGACTTCTGATTTGCCACACGTCTCCTCAGAGCAGACCGGCTTTAAGATCCTGATCTCCGGAGTTCCCATGAAATCCATCCTGGGATTTGGCAGTAATGCTGCAGGAAGGTTTTGTTTGAGTTACGCAGGGCTGGACATGCAGGGAGCAGGGCTGGATGTGTAGGGAGTGTGGCAGGATGGGAGGATGCATGGCTGAGTGATGATGGTGAAGGTCCTTCCTCCTTGCAGCTCAGGAAAGAGCTACCTCCCCGGCAAAGGCTAGAGGGTGCTGTGCTGCAGGGAATGGGTGTCCTCCTCCTTCCCTGCTCAGCATACCTTCAGAGCCAGGTAAAAATTTGCAGGAAACACTGCCTCTGAGCTGAGATGAAGACTAAGGTGCTGACTGCAGTTACGAACAACCTCCTGGGCTTTTTTCAGACTAGAGCTGTTCATTAGTTAATTATTTAGCACCCAGAAGGTGACATACAGAAAGGAAGGGTGGCTTTTCTCAGATGGGTGTAAAAGCAAAAAGAAGGGGACAGACAGGAGATGGGAAAAGGAGTGAGAAAATTAGGAATGGATCAGAAGATAAGGAAGCTGATTGGAACAAAAGCAGAGAATAGAAGGTTAAAGAAAGAAAAGGATAAAGAAAGAAAATAGAAGATGAAACCAATGCAGAGGATCACATCCACTGCTGTGTCCAATTAAGGGCTTCAGATCTGCTGAATGATGAAAGGGAGATTCGCTGGGGAGAAAAATAAAGGAGCACTTCTTGCCTGCGGCAGCTGAGGCTGCAAAGCCCCCGGCTGATGGGGCAGGATCAGCTCCTGTTTACCCAGCTGAGGTGTGGCTAATCCTGAGCACCGCAAAGAGCAGAGCTGAGGAGTGAGAAGAGGCCGGGGAGGGAGCACGGGAGACAGGGCTGTGTTTGTACAGCAGCTGACAGGCAGCTGCAAGACCAGGCAAAAACACGACATGCTCCCGAACAAGCAGCTCTGTGAGCCGAGGGCTGCTCCCTGGAAAGCCTGCCAGCAACCACAGGCAGCAGGAGCGAACGTGCCTCCTGCGTGGGGCTGCACGTGCTCTGCAAAACACAGCCCTGCCGCCCCGGTGTTGTGGTTGGGGGTCACTGTCCTCACAGCTGGCAGAGCTGCTCTCCCTGCCCGCCTGCAGCAGGCGGGGCAGATGTGCAGGCGTAGCTGGAGCAGGAGGAAGCACAGGTAGATCTGTTCTTGTATTCTCAGGTCTTGCAGAAGACAACCTACCAAAAGTGAGAAGATGCAGGCGTACAACAGAGGAGGAAGACTGCAAACAGAGGAGGAAGAACTGCCCCATTCACAGCTAAGGGGACTGCACCTCCCTCCGGGCCGTGGGGAATTTCTGGGGTTCTTTCAGGTGAGCAGCGTGTACAGCACAGTGTCTGTGAAATCACCCACATCAAGTCTTGATGCAGGTGACCCCCCTTCTGTTTTCTACCTCAATCCTGAGATGGGTTAGCAACCACTGAAACAGAGCTTCCTACACTGGACAAAGGTTACCACACAAGCCCCTAATAACTGCCCTGGCCCCACCACACGCGCCAAAGGAGGTGCTGGGGCTGCATCCGTAGGTCCCTGGGGGACTTCTTCAAGAGGTACAAACAAACCTGGCCCAGAACACAGACCAAAGGGAATGCTCTGGTAGGATGCAAAGCCCTGTTAGGAGCTAAGCGGGGCTGGTGAACCCACATGTTTTCACTCTGTGTCTACTCTGGGTGTCTGCAGTGAGAGCCACTGCTTTTGCTGCTGGGGCTGTCAGGGCAGCAGCCCATTGCCAGCTGGGGACATGTAGGGACTCAGCACTGGAGCTGCAGCTGCTTAACTCTCCGAGAACACTGGGAGAATAGGTGGGATCTACTATTACTGACTGAGCCAAGCCGTGGGGCAGGACAAGGAGGTGAGAGGGAACAGTGAAATGTGAAAATGCCTGGAGGGGGAATTGATGGCAGAAGGCAAATGAGTTCATGCTCTAATAAAGGCTCTGTTGGAGGCTGGACAAAGTAGTTGGTGTGATGGGAGATCCCACTGAGAAGGAGGGGTGGTTGCAGAGAACATATGGAGTATGACTGACTGAATGCATGTTGTAAAAACACGTTAGCATAAACTTCCTGGCAGGGAGGGAGAAACACTTGGGAGACTTTACAAGGGTCACACAACTAAGTGCTAGGAAATATCCCGTGGACGAAATTTGTGAAGCAGGTAGGGGAGATGGGTGCATACCCCTGCCCATCAGCCAACTCTTGTTTCTTCTAAGGAGGTCTTCACCTCTCCAAACTGTGTGTATGGAAGCTGTATGGAGACATCTGTGGCTGTGCAGGGCTATCAGCTGGCTCCTTGCCTGGAAGTTGTTGTCGCTGCTGAGAAAGGAGGTAGCACAGCCCCAGGCAGAGTGCTCGGGGAGGACACAGCTGCCCCAGCCATCCCGTGGCATCCTCTGCTCCAGCCTCGTGTCCCCTTGGGTGCGTGCTGCCCCTGGGACTGGCTACGTGCGCTTCTCCATGGCGGGGCTGGACGCCCTGAGCAGGCAACAGCCCGGTGAGACCGTGGCGATGGCTCTGACAGATGGGTTTCATTGAGGACGCATGTCTGGCTTGGAGCTTGTTTTCATTTCCTTTTGAGGGAAGGAGGAGCCATGGGAGAGGAGTAACCGAGTGGCTGAGCTGGCTCTCCTGGACACAGACCGTGGTGCCAAACGAGCTTTTGCTGCGGTTTCCACTGCGGCTCTGGAGGCTGCAGCCCAAGGGGCAGGAAGTGGTAGAGACGGAGCTTCAACTGGTGTGGCAGCAGTGCAGGATCGATCTAGGATGGGAGAGAGACTGAGTTGTAAGGGGAATGCTCTGATGGGTCGCGGGATGTGGGAGATGTATGGCTCTTTGCCAGCACAGGAGCTCCTGCAGCAGCTCCAGCAGAAGGCACCAGTCACCAGGAACTTCCCTCCAGAGCAGAGGTCCTACAGCAGCCAACATCCTGCATCAGTGGTCACCAGCCCCTCCAGCTAGGGCCACAAGCGGCTCCAGGAGAGCCTCTGAGAACTGCTTTGGCCTGTGTGATCCAAGGGGATAAGGAGCTGCTTGTGAGGTGTGATCACCCTGGATTCCCCCACTGAGTCAGGTGTCTGTGTGAGAGAGAGGAAGGTGTGCAGAGTCTGGTGCTTTCCTGCTACATCAGCCATGGTTGTGGCTACTGAAGTGTGTTTTAGAAGACCACAAATATGCTTCTCTCCAGGAAGAGGTGAATCCTAGATCTGTGGCAGTTCTCCCCTTGCCTGCTGGGTTCTGGGGGTTTAGAGCAAGTGGGAGGTACGGAGAGGGTGGGATGGGCAGAGTTCAAACCTTCTCATTATGCTTTGAGATACAGAGATCAAAAGACAACTTTACAAATTAATAAGGCCTCCACCTGGGCAGAGCCTCTCCCGGCATGGATGGGCGGGAGGGGAGCGTGCTGTAATGAGCAAACTGCCTCTTCTCCACCAGCCGGTAGGACAGGTTCTGGGCTCTTGCAAACGAACCCTGTGGTCTAGCTCGTTAGAGTTCATTAGTGTTGTTCCATATTCATATAGCATTAGCCCCATCAGCCCGTGTTTAATCAGGCTGTGAGCTTGCCTTGAGCCCTGCAGGCCTTGGAGCACCTTCCATCAAGGATACGCCAGAAGCACACGCACCAAATGGGTGGCTTGAGTAAGGAAGGGTCTTGTGAGTGTGATAACAGGGTGAGGATCAGAAACCTGCCACGGAAACCTGTGTTATCAGAGGAGCCTTGGTAACAAAGCTATCAAGTACACAATTTAGTGCTTTGTGTCAAGGCTGGAGCTTGGAAGAGCTTCCTGAAAAAGAACAAAAGAGCCACTGCTTATCTTCCTGTGGCATCTGCTCGGTGCTCAGGCACGGTCAGGCTGCTCGAAGCTTCTAATCCATCAGCGGTTTCGATTGTGCACCATGGTGTACCACGGAGTGTGGGCTGCTGTTACAGGTTGGTGCTCCCAAGCAACAGGCTGCAGAGGGCAAGGCAAGCCTGGGATGTGGGCTGTGCCCCATCTGTCCTGGGCAGTGCTCTGAGATGAGCACTACAGGGAACCGCCACCACACAGGGGTTTAATCCTGGCCCGAGGTTGGTGCTCATCCATCATCACTGAGGAGACAGGTATTTCCCAGGGTAATTCCTGCTGTAGCACATACAAATGACCTTTGGAAGTGCTGCTGTTACCACAGGCTGATGAGACAGTGTGTGTAAGAGGCCAAGCCTGCATGTCTAGCTTTTGGATGGACAAAATAAAGGGAGATATGTCCTTCCCTGGAGCCTCACCAGCCCCTGGTTTCCCATCTGCCAAATGAAGGCAACACCTTTTCTGCTGGAGATAAGCATGGATAAATCCTTAAAGACTGCAAAGGATTCAGAGAGGGGGGGTTATATAAAGGTGCTTATATTAAGTACCTTACACAGACACACCAGCTCTAAGCTGGGTATAATCTTGTTTATTTAGGTTAGAGCAAAGGACTTGAAGTTAAACTGGCTGGAATCTCATCTGAGCTCCAACAGGATCAGCCGTGGGCAGTGGAGCAAAACCAGGGGATGGTGCTGCCCTTTGCCTTCTTCCTTTTAAATCAGAAAGTTTTAGATATCCTGAAGGGCACTCAGTAGCCTTATGGAGCTTTCCATGCCCCAAGGATATTCAGTATCTAGGTTTTTTGATTATTCCTGAAGTTCCCGATGCCTAAACATTAGCATCCCTAAGTGTACAGCCTGTGTTTAAAGAAACTGTCGCCATTTTGGTGGAAAGGGCAGAGAGTGTGGAAGCCTTTTGTTCCTCGAGAAACTAAACAGAAAAATCTGGCTACATGCAAGGATTGTCCCAGCCAGTGGGTATCTTCTGCAGCCGTGGGAAACCACGTGCTGGTAGGCCAGCGGGCAGTGACGCTGGCTGGGGCTGCAGGAGGTTAGAGATGCTGGCACAAGCCCTTGGTTATCCTCTTAGAGGGATTAAGAGCAGACTGGGGCTTAGTCCACTGCTTTGGTGCCGCAGATCATTCCTCCTTCCCCCTTGGAGTGGCTGACACGTGTGGCAGGATGGGAGGCTTGCTCCCATGCGGCAGGAAACTTTCCTGGGGCCTGTGCTGTGGCCTGAACCACAGCTTTGAACTCTAAAAAAGAGTCGTGCCTGCGAAGGATGGGACTGGCTACCTCTGCCAGGGAATTTTTTTGGGCTCTCAAGACTGGGGTGAGAAAGGAAAACCATGTTGCAAGGAGTGCTGTGAGAGCATTTTGGGTGGGTAATCCCTCTGGGGTGTAACTTGAGATAGACCTAAGCCAGTGAACTCCTTTACAGAACAGATAGTTGAAACAATAGGAGCTGGAAAGATCCATGCAAGGACTGAGCAGGACTTTGTTGGGGGTGGAGGGGCATCTTTGCTACCTGATGGTGGTGGGGAGAGGTCCTGTGAGTGTCTGAGAGGGAGTGGAGGGAAGGAACATGAAACTGTGCTGATACCAAAGCTGTCACTGCACATTCATCAGCTGTGAGACGCACCCTGGTCAGTTTTATGGCAGATGGGGGCTTTATGCTTGGGCAAGGGATCAGCTGTGTATTGTTCGTCTCTCTTGTTCACAGGAAAACGTCTTTGTATAAGCTGGAAAATAAATAGGATTGCATCAGAGAAATGCATGACCCCATCATCACCTGTTTTCCTCTTTATCACCCCAGCTACGGGAACCAGGCTATCTGCTATCAGCACGGCTTGGAAAGGGTTACGCACAGCAGAATCTGGCAGATCTCTGCACAGAAGAAACCAAACCCAGTGGTAAATACTGCTATAGCAAGGCCTAAGTAGTCCCTGCAGAAGGGAGTGAAATTACGCCTGACCTTCGACCTACCCAACTCTTTCAAGTAGAGCCATCCCTTGCAAAAACTTGGCGGCTGTAGGAGCCCGGGTGTGGTGTTTGCCTGTGGGAGCTGTCTCTGTTCCTTGTTTCTTCCCTGTCCTTGACAGGTTGTTACTCTCTCTTTTCTGCCGCCCATGTCCAGAGCTTCTCTCTGCCAGCTGGGACAGCAGAGACGCTTCCCAACTGTAGTTTCTCATGGGATGCCCCTCTCCATTGCAGGTCTCCATTCAAAGAGCCACGGGTACTTGCAAGAAGCACTGTCCCTGTGGAGAGCATTGCTCCATCTGGCCTCCACCACTCGCTTTTTAATATCCTTTCCCATGCACGTTCCACAGGACATTGCCTCCATGCCTCTGGGGACAGAAGGAAAACATTTTGCTTTCTGTTTTTAGAGAGGCTGATGCTTTTTCTGCAGCTCCCTCTGGGTCTTGCATTCTCTCCGAGACTAATCCAGGCAGTAGCCCCTCAAAAGGCCGAACAAACACCCTTGTCCTAGTTGCTTGTGCACAGCCCTGGGAATCTTGCCCTGCGCTTTCCTCCTCCTGACCGTGTTTTCGTCGGAACACCACAGCAGTAATTACCCTGAGGTTGAAGGGTTATTCGAAAGCAAGTACTGTGTCTTGTGTGCTCCCTCCTTTCCAGCTGTTGTTTCTCCCTACACTGGAGTTAAACTCTACCTGGAGGTTCTTTTGTGTTGTTACTAATTTAGGGAAACACCAGCAGCAAGGGTGGGGGGTGTGGGTGGGAATACGTGTCCAGTTCCATGCGTTTCTCATTCTCTGGTGCTCTGAGAAGTCACCAGCATGCCGGGGCAGCTGGGCCTGCCACTGGGTCTCTCCCTGGGGTATCATTCATAGCCTGAGTGCTCTCATGGGCTCTGGTTGGCTGTGCCTGACAAAAGCATTAGCTGGACACTGGAGTGGAGGTGAGAAGACTGGTCAAAGTGCATGGCATGCAGCTGGACTGCCCAGCTCATGGATGGCTGCCATGGCTGCACTGCCAAAGGCAGAAATGTAGCAACACTCAGGCAGACTCAACACATAAATATGAGCAGCCCAGGTGTCTGAGGTGGGTTAGTTAATGCTGAAACGGAGGGTTTTGCAAGAAGAGATAAAATCAGCTTCACATATAGGAGGAGGAAGGTTTGGAGTGGATTCCCATTACAGGGTCAAGTGATCCAGCATTCCTGTGCTGTGCAGTGCTCTTTTCCAAAGAATTTGCTGCTGAATATGGATTTAGCCTGAATATGCTTTAGCCTTCCAGGGCTAAATATGTTTCTGCCTTCCAGGGCAGAGCTCCCCACAGGGCACCAGTTCCTCTCAAGAGCATGGCTGGGCTTTTCCAGCTCTTGGTGTCTGGGCACAGCTCAAAAAGGAGCTAGTTTGTGGCCAAACCAGTGGAGCTGTGTGTAGTGCTTTGGGCAGAAAGCTGTTATGTCACTCCCAATCCCTCTCATATATTCGCCTGACCTGGCTGCAAGCTTTTTTCCTTGATGCTAGTTAGGAGGGACTTGGGAAAACCCCCTGTCACTGGCATGCTGGATGACAAGGATGGCACAGGGCACTTGTGTTCCCTGTCCATCGGAGGGGAAGCCCTGCCCAGCTTTCATCCCACCCAGGGAGAGAAAAGTGGGGTTTGTGCTGCAAAACAGCTCTTCCTTCTGCCAAGTGCTGGCAGCCCCCAGTACATTCCGGTCCAACTCCGCACCCTCTGCCTGCCAGCCAGGGCTGGGAGCCATGGGCACTGCCAGCCTCAGGAAGTCCCTACCGGCCACCCGAGGGCCAAGATCTGGCGTGGGGTGAGCCAGCGGTCCCTCTCACTGAAGCATCATCAGCCTGGCCGTGGCGGCTCTCGCTTCCAGAGACACCTCTGCTGCCTTGCTCCCTGTACCCCCCGTGCTGCCTGCACCCCGGGGGCGCGGACCCTCGGCCGGGCTGTGCCCCGCCGGCGGGGCCGGTCCCGCCCCGGGGGCGGGCGGCGGAGCACGTGGGGCCGCCGG
>VZTI01004542.1:3014272-3029596 GCA_013397865.1 Struthidea cinerea | reverse complement strand
CTGGTCGTGTCCAGTGAGTGCCGGGGAGAGGGGGTGCCGGGGAACCGGGGATCAGGAGTGCCGGGGAGCCGGGATTCCAGGGATCTGGGGTGCCGGGGAATCAGGGGGGCAGGGGATCCAGNAGGGGATCCAGGGTGCGGGGAAACCTGTGTGCCAGGGAGGCTGGAATGCTGTGGATCCGGAGTGGTGGGGATTTGGAGTGCAGGGTTGTCCGGTGTGCAGGGATTCCGGGGCGCAGGGAAGTCGGAAGCACAGGGGATCTAGAGTGCAGAGAATCTGGAGTTCGGGGTTGTCTGGTGTGCGGGGGATCCGCCGTGCAGGAGAGGGTGAGTTTCAGAGGATCCAGAATACAGGGGAGCCCGGAATGCTGGGGAGGTGGAGTGCCAGGGATCCGGGCCGCAAGGGTTGTCCAGGGTGCAGGGGTTGTCCGGTGTGTAGGGGTTTTCTGGTGTGTAGGGGAACCCGAGATACCGGGGATCCGCGGTGCTGGGGATCCGGGACGTAGGGCGAGAGGATCTGGGGTGCAGGGAGAGTGGGTCCAGGCTGCTGTATGGGTTGCAGGGCACGCAGTGCGAGTGAGAGTGCGTGCAGCCCCAGGGCTGCTGCTGCCGGAGCGGAGGATCTCGGGTCCACGGCCCCGTCCCTGCTCCCGAGCCGGGAGTCTCTCAGCCGGGCAGTCCTGTGCTTTCAAGCTCAGATAACCGTGCTCGCAATGTAAACAGCGTCCCTGGGACCGCCTGGTACTGCGCGCCCAGCTGGCCTGGCCGGGGCAACCTCGGGGAGTAGCAGCTCCATCATAACCCCGTGGGTCATGCCTGGGGCGCTTGGCTCCAAAAGGGATGGACGAGACCAGGGAAAAGGGGAGCAAAGCCTAAATGCAGGCTTCAGGTCAGGGGACAAAGGGCAGCAGGAAGGGGTGAAGAAGGCCCTGTTTGTGTTTCCTCTCCCTGGGCGGCTGAGGTGCCCTTTTTGCCCTCCTGAGACCCGACTTCCCCCAGCCCTGCTGGGATGAGCTGTCCCAGTATTCGGAGGATGTTATTTTTGCCTTCCAGCCAGCCTGTGGGTTCATATAAGCAAACATTTCCAAAAGCGGTGGCTGATCTTTGTTGCCTTGGTTCCTGAGTGTTCAGCCCGTAACAGCTCTGTCCCTGACTGGAGAAAAATGTGTGTGTGGAGGATGGAGATGCTGAACAGCTCTGAAACCAGGCCTGAAACAGCCCAGAAACAGGAGCATCCAAAACTGCTTGCTACAGTGGAAAATGTGACCTGTGTGCCTCACTGCTAGGCGGGGGGCTGGCTACCAACACCCACCACGTAAGGGATTATTTCTGGGAGGGGATAAAAGGGAGTCCAGTTACTTGGAATAACTAAAGTATAGAACTGAGACCCTTCCTGCCCCAACCCTGGGAGGACACGTTGCTGCTTTGCTGCCATGTCCAGACACTCCTGCGCTGGAGGAAGCACTGATGCTGGGGAGCACACGTTCCTTGACACCCTGTGCCTGGGAAAGCAGCCGTCTCCCACTGTTGAACAGAAGTAGCTCTGTCTGTGCGGCCTTGACTTGCTGCCGGCAGAGATCCTGGGGATGGGGTGGCTGGATGTTCCCAAGACCTGCGGAGGGGTGGAGGGGCGTGGGGCAAAGGCATCCCCTCGTATCAGCAGGAGCCCCCTCCTCCCCTGCTGTAGCTCATGGTGGCACATTGATGGAGCATGAGGTCATGCAGAACAGGCTGGGCAGCACAGGCAGTGACTTGAACTGGTGCCCAAGTTTTTCTGCCTCCCGAGGCTGGGCTAGGAGAGCCACAGTATCCTTATGGAAACCTTCACCTGATGCTGGCCTGCCTGCCACCAGTGTGTATGCTACACATGTGGAGTGTCAGGAAGAGTAGGATTAACTCGAAAGAGTCCTGCTATTAAAGGACTAATGAGTAAGAGCTTACTGAGTAGTAGCTTAGGCAAATGAGAGCTGCGTTGTTTGGTGTGGGTCTGGGCAGTGAGCCCACAGCTCATCAACTTCCACCTTCTCCAGGTCATGCAGGTAGTGAAGGGTTATTCCTAGGTCTCCATCTGGGTTCTACCCTTGTTCTGACTTGTGCAGCGTGGCAGAGAAATGCCTGGCATCAAGGGATGTGCTGTCCTGTTAGACGAGGAGTTACTGAGGCTTTCAGCCAGTTCTGTGGAAATCTGGTCTAGGTTTATGGAGCGTTGCTGCCTTGCAGCTTTTAGGCAGAGTAAATTGAGAGTGGGAGGAATTTCAGCCCAGCTCTTGCAATCTGATTCAGCCCTGCAATGGGGAGTAGAAGGTTGGAGGATGCAGTGGGTTGACATCATTCACTCCCCTCCTCAACAGGACAGGGTGGGGAAAAGAAGGAAAAGATCCAGAGTGGGTTCTTCCCATGGGCTGCAGTTATTCATTAACTGCTCTGGTGCGGGTCCTTTCCATGAGATACAGTCCTTGAGGAAGGGGCTGCTCCAGCCTGGAGTCATCTGTGAGCTGCAGTGTGGATGTCTGCTCCCCCGTGGTTCTCCACAGGCTTCAGGGAGACGGGTGTTCTGCATGGGCTGCAGTAGAATCCCTGCTCCTGCACCTGGATCACTTCCTTCCCCTCCTTATTCTGTGCCGGAGGTGTCTGCAGGGCTGTTTCTCTCACATTTTTCTCACTCCTCTTCTACAGTTGCTGCACAGTGTTTTTTACTTTATCTTGGATATATTATCACAGGAGCAACCCTAGTGCTGGTGATGGGCACCAGCTTTGAGCAGCAGAGGGTCTGTTTTGGCGTTGGCTGGGACTGGCTGTCTCCAGCATGGGAGCAGCTCCTCTTGTCTTCTTGCTGAGCCACCTTTGCAGCCCCCTGCCACTACCACCTTGCCACGTAAACCCTACACCCTGGCACATGCTGGAGGTGGGTGAGCAGGCAGGGAAGGTGGTGCAGCCCCACCAGCTCTCTGGGGGAACCTGCCTGTGAGCCAGGGCTGCCTTGTGGGAGCTGCTCAGAGAGTGATGGAGATCTGGCAGGCATCCTGCAGAGATGGACCTTGTGCTTCCTCCCTGCGTAGCTCCAGCATCTGGGAACTGAGGCATGCGAGCTCCCCCTACAATGATTTATTTTTGGTGTTCTTACAAGTACAAACTTACATTAGCAAAACCCTGCAACAGCACTGGCCTCGTTCCCTTGAATGATCCCGTCCTGCTCGTGCCCGAGCGAGTCCCAGCCTGGACACTCACATTTCCCAGCCAAGTGTCAAAAACATTTAATGCACCAAAACCCTGGGTTTCCCCTGTCTTCACTTTCACATATAGGGTCTGTTAAACCTCTTTTTTAATGTGCCAGGGCAGGGCAGGTCCTTGCTGCTGGTTATGCTCCCAGTCTCAACCATGCCTTTGAACGCCAGCAGCCCTGTGCAAGGCCCAGCAGCCTGTCCCTGCCAGGTGCTCCCTTCCCTGCGGGATTTGCAGCAGACCAGTTCCTGCTGTTGGGCTGGGATGCCTTCGTGTGCATGGGGCTCTGGTGGATGCCTGCCTTCGGGATGGTTTGCAGTGACCCCTGGCTTTACTTCCAGGTGACTTCTGCGACGTGAACCACTGTCAGAATGGGGGCACCTGTCTGACTGGGATTAATGAGGCCCCCTTCTTCTGCATCTGCCCTGAGGGCTACGTTGGGATTGACTGCAATGAGACGGAGAAAGGTGAGGTGCTGACCCTTTCACAGGTGCTCCATGTCAGCCAGGAGCCTTGCAGGGAGTTCGTGTGCCCTTGTCATGGCCCTGCACCACTGGCCCTGGGGTTCAGCGCTTCTGATAGCTGATGGACACACAGAGCTGAGATCCAAGTAGGGATATAGTGACGGGATGCACTTGGGGGGAACGCAATGTCTGTGGGGAGTGGAAGCCCACTGGATGCTCTTATTTTCCACCAGTGCCTATATTACAGTTCTTTTTCCCCTTCCCCAGGGCCCTGCCACCCCAATCCTTGCCACAACAATGGTGAGTGCCAGCTGGTCCCAAACCGGGGCGACGTCTTCACCGACTACATCTGCAAGTGCCCTGCGGGGTACGATGGGGTGCACTGCCAGAACAGTGAGTACAGCGGTGGCGGGGGGCAGGGGGAGCTGCTTGTCTTCTAAGAGCTTGGGGACCCCTCGGGTGACAGCTGGGGGGTGTGTGCAGCTGTGGCTGTGTGGGGCACCAGGCTCTGTCAGGGACCGTGGGCTGTTTTGGGGCTTGCAGGGTGGAGGGAAGGACCATGGTGTGGGGACAGGTTGTGTCTGAACCTCGCTCTGCATTTCTGGAGGGACACGGTGCCTCATGTAATAAAACAAGGGGTGCCTCGAGGCTCAGCCTGCTCCACGCAGGTTCCCAGCCTTGATGTGACTGCGTGTCCTGGTGCACCTGCATGGCTGCACTCAGTGGGGACGTGGCGTAGACGGGTCCTTGGGTTAGAGCTTCAACCTGTGCCACCCTATCATCAGGGACCCTGCCGTGGCCCTTGTTCAGGGGATGCCTCCCCCTCTTCCTGCTGCACTGAATGAGGGGTCTCCTCTCTGGCACTGGTTTTGGGATTACCTCCTGAGCTCCTCCTCTCTCTCCTAGACAAGAACGAGTGCTCATCCCAGCCTTGCAAAAATGGAGGCAGCTGCCTGGACCTGGATGGTGACTACACCTGCAAGTGTCCTTCTCCGTTTCTGGGGAAGACCTGCCACGTCCGTAAGTCCTTGGCACCAACTGTACTGAATTTCCCTTCCCTCCCTGTTCCCTTCTGTCTGTCCCTCATTGCCAGGAGAGATCTCACCAGTTGGTTTAGGGGATCTGGAGGGCAGCTGTGGCTGCCCTTGATGCCGGCTGGCCTGGTCCTAATGGAGGGAACATCCTCAGGAAGGTGCTTTCTCCTCTCTGGAGGGCCCCAGGATGGCCCTTTCTCCTCCATACCTCTGTGCTGTGAGGGGGACTGATGGATGGTGTGGTTTTAGCCGAGGGATGAGGAGGAAGGGACGCCCTGGGGACAGCCAGGTCCTAGGGCTGGCCTCCCTCTCCTGCTCTGTCACCAGACAAGAAACAAATGACCCCTAGTTCTGCTCTCTGATTACTGTCTCTCCTTGATCCTGATCACCCCTCTGCCCCCAGGCTGTGCTGTTCTCCTGGGCATGGAAGGAGGAGCCATCTCTGACGCCCAGCTCTCAGCATCCTCTGTTTACTACGGCTTCCTTGGCCTCCAGCGCTGGGGGCCAGAGCTCGCCCGCCTCAACAACCACGGCATCGTCAATGCCTGGACCTCCAGCAACTATGACAAGAGCCCCTGGATCCAGGTACCTGGGGCAGGACTGGGAGTGCCAGCACGGAGAGCAGCCACGGCTGGTCTTGCAGTGCTGCTGTCACGGGATTTCACTGTTCCTGGTGGCAAATGTGGGGCTGAATTGCTGCGGCAAGCTGCCACCCAGGGGCATCTTGGGATGTGCCTGGAGGAGGCAAGTCCATTGGAGGAAGGTGGGACCCGGGTTGGTGATCCCCCTTGCTCTGCCCACCGTGGGATGCAAGGCTGGAAGGATGGAGGGCTTCCACCCCATCCTCACTGCACCCTGCTCATCTTCTTCTCCCCTCCCCAGGCCAACCTGCTGCGGAAGATGCGGCTGAGCGGGATCATCACGCAGGGCGCGCGCCGCGTGGGGCAGCAGGAGTTTGTCCGCGCCTACAAAGTCGCCTACAGCCTGGACGGGCGGGAGTTCACCTTCTTCAAGGATGAGAAGCAGGATGTAGACAAGGTGGGCTGCGATGCTCCGTGTAGGGGATGTCCCAGCTCGCCCCATCCAGTGGTGCTGCGGGTGTTGGGGTGGCTGTGAGCTGCATCCCCATGTGTGGGAAAGTGCTTTTGACCTGGGGCAAAGCTGTTTTGGGAACCATCCTAGCAGTGAGATGGCACAGGCAGTTCTGGCACCGAGCAGTACTCCCTGCCCCTGTTTAATTGACCATAATAAGCATAACCAAAGAAGCAGCACTGGCTTATTTAGGTCATTCAGATAATATCTTTATCACTGACGTGCTGTGGGAACTGGGCCTGGTCTGGGAGTGCTACTGAGCAGCTTGGGTGGCTCGGTGTTGTATCTGCACCAAGCACCAGCTGACAGCATGTCTCTCAAAGCAGGGATACTCATAGATTGCAGCGCTCTCCACTCCCAGTTCTTTATAGCAAGTGTCTCCTGCTGGCCATCTGAGCATCCAGAGAATGGTTGGGAGTACCTGCTTTGCTATAAAAAAAAAATAGAAAAATTCCTCTTGTTTCTGCAGCAGCGGAAAAAGTGCATGACAACATGATTTGATTCTATTTATTGTGTTAAAAAGTAAGAAACGAGCCACCTCTGTGCTTATCGTGATTTGAGGAGCACTGGGGTAGCGGGAGGGAGTGGGTGTTGCTGCATGTGCGGCTCTGTGGGGGTGAGGACGAAGCAGGGAGAGTTGCAAAGCTCTATGGAGAGTGTTGGAGCTGCTGCAAGGTCCTGCCCTGTTCCAGGGCACAAAAGCAGAGCCCAGCTTCCCCCTCTGTGCTCTTTTGCCATTGGCAGTGCTGAGATCTCTCTGTCTCCTGTGCAAGGGGTTTGATGCAGGAGGCAGTGGGAGAGCTGGGGCACTGAGCCCTGCTCACTGTTGCAGGTTTTTGAGGGGAACGTGGACTATGGCACCATGAAGACCAACATGTTCAACCCTCCCATCACGGCCCAGTACATCCGCATCTACCCCGTGATGTGCCGCCGCGCCTGCACGCTGCGCTTCGAGCTCATCGGCTGCGAGATGAACGGTAAATGCCGGTGCCTCTCCCCTCCCCGGGGGCTGCAGGGCAGGGGGTGACACAGGGCAGGGCATCACCCCTTGGCCTGCTTCTGATCCCTCAGGACAAGGGGATTTGCTGGTGCTTGTTTTTCCTTGCACTGATGCCTGGAAATACCCAGGGGTGCGTTAATCCCATCGGCTCAGCCAGCTCTGAGCTGCATTCTCATGCCGCTAACACCTTCCCAAGCCAGGAGTTTTTACTGTGCCCCCTCCCTGTCTGAGCTGTGAACCCGCTGCTTTTCCTGCTGGAGAGCTTGAAAAGCAGCGGAGGATCAAAGTCCTCTGGGAAACGTAAGGGATCGTCAGCCTGAGCCCTTTCCCTGTGCCTCCCGCATTCCTGCCCTGCGGCACATCCTTGGGAACTGAGCGGGGCTCGCGTGTCGGTGTGGGAGTGGGATGCTGTGGGGGCTTGGGTCCTGTCCTGCTGCTGCATGGGTGTGGTGCCATCCATGCTTTTGGCTGGGGGTGTCTTTGCGTTGCTCTTTCCACGTCCTCTGCCTCCTGCCAAAGCTTTCTCTATTCCAGCGCTGGGCTGTGCTGTGCTGTGGGGACATCCACTCGTCCCTGCAGCAGGAGGCACTGTGAGCCAGGGAATAGCTGGGAGCTAAAAATCCCGGGAAAAGGCAGCCCTGCGCCTCTGCTGAGCATTTCCCTGCCTGGCCCTGCTGCTGCTCCGGGTGGTGGAAACATGAGAATGTGGGGATGGCTTCTGACAGAGCTGCGGGGTTTTGCTTGCGACGGTGCTGTTGTCTCTTTCCTTTTCACTGCCTGTGTAAACTGTTGTGTTACAGTGTATTTCAACACGGCAGGTTGCTCGGAGCCTCTGGGCATGAAATCCCGCCTCATCTCCAACCAGCAGATCACAGCTTCCAGTGTCTTCAAGACCTGGGGCATCGATGCCTTTACCTGGCACCCTCATTACGCTCGCCTGGACATGACGGGCAAAACCAACGCCTGGACAGCCCTGCACAATGACCAGTCCGAGTGGCTGCAGGTGGGTCTCCGGTCTCTGTAACCTCATGTCTCCTCACCAGCTCCTCCAGCTATGCCCCTCCTGTTTCAGGGTAGCTGGAACAGCTGGGTTGGTGTGGCCAGAAACTTGCAGTGGGTCACAAAGTCCAGCAATGCTCTCCCCGAGCGGGGATCACAGGGGCAGGTCAGGATGGGACCACAGCCACTGGTTTGAACAGGAGTCCTGGAGCTCTGGGTCAGAACCAGTGCCCACAGGGACAAGGTGCTGCCATCTCTGCACCTTCTTGTGGGGTGCATCAAGCCTACAGCGCCCCAGTTCTGCCTCACCCCCTGAAAAAATGCCATCCCAGCCTGGGGTGACCATCCCACCGCCTTCTGGCTGCCCAGAACACCGTGTTTCTGTTTTGCCGGAAAAAATCAGGCTTGCTTTTCTCTTCCCAGTCTGGAATAGAAACAAATAGTTTTGAAATTTCCTTCTCAGTTTCCTTTCCTCCCCTGTTTTTGTACTTTTCACATGATTCCATGACATAATAGGACAAAGCAGTTTAGATATTTGTCCCGCTTTTTATTTGGGAAATGATTAAAAGCAGCTGCCTCACAGCTCTGAACCAGCTTATCGAGTTGTTGGCTGATGACGGGGTCAGGATGACACGCTGAGTTGGGCTGCTGCACCACAGACTGCCTGTGTATAGATTTACATGTGCAGTCAGGATTTACATGTATTGTATAGCTGGAACTGCCCTCCATGAGCATGGAAACAGAGCTAAATTAATGAGGCTTTCAGCTCCTTTGGTGGTTTACCCTGTAACATTACAGCAGCAGTAAATACAGTGTGGCAGAGTAAAGAGAATAGAAACCGTCTCACTTAGAACCCAGATGTCAGACTGTGTTGAACTGCATATTTTCTCAGCCAGAATTGCTTTCCAGTGGAAATGCATTTCCTCTGTGAATCCTGTATTTTTTTGAGTTGAGGTTTTTTGCTGTCCTTCCCACACTGATGTTTCCAGCAAAAAAAGTGGAGGTGGAAGGGGGGGTGGGCAAGGGGGCTGAGATGGGTTTGTGTCCACTTTTGGTTGCTTTGAGGGATGCTGTGAGTTGTTGAAGGATCAAATATTCCACAGTCGTGTTTTATGATTTGTCTGGCATTGGCGTGGGGGTCAAGTGGTATTTTCTCCATTCTTGACCCCTGAGGGCCAGCTCTTCCTGGCTGCCTCTGGAACATGCAGGGTGCTGTAGGGTGGGAGCACTGCTCCTGCAAGGAGCTGTGACGAGCCTTGTCTCTGCCAGATTGACCTCCGGGATCAGAAGAAGGTGACAGGCATCATCACGCAAGGAGCCCGTGACTTTGGGCACATCCAGTATGTGGCAGCCTACAAGGTGGCCTACAGTGACGACGGCACCTCCTGGACCCTGTACCGGGATGCCCAGACAAACAGCACCAAGGTGGGTGTGGGGAGGCCAAGGTGGCTTCTCTGGTGCTCAGGGATGCTCTGGTGGGGAGGCCTGGGTGATGGGGGTAAGGTCACAGAATCACAGCATATGCTGACTTGGAAGGTACCCATCAGGATCATCGAGTCCAGCTCCTGGGCCTGCACAGGACACCCCGAGAGTCACACCATGTGCCTGAGAGCGTTGTCCAAAGGCTTCTTGTGCTCTGTCAGCTCGGTGCTGTGACCGCCGCCCTGGGGTCCTGGCAGCACTGACACCCACCTTTCTCTTCCAGATCTTCCATGGCAACAGTGACAACTACTCACACAAGAAGAACGTGTTCGATGTGCCCTTCTACGCCCGCTATGTCCGCATCCTACCCGTGGCCTGGAACAACCGCATCACCCTGCGCGTGGAGCTGCTGGGCTGCGATGAGTAGGCACGGGGAGGAAGGACGGGGCTGCTCTTCCCCGCTGCCCAGCCTGCACCCTGCCTGCCCCTGCCCGCTCCTGCTCTGACCTCACACCCCCCTCTCCATGTCCCCACACTCAGGAGGCGGCCGAGAGGGCTCCCCTGCCCCGCATCGGTGCTGGGGCTGCAGCACTGCACTTTATGGGGCCCTTGCAGGTGGGATGTGGGGACGGCTCCTGCCCTCCTGCTGCTCCAGCCAGGGCTGAGACCCCCTCCTGCAACTGGGGCTTTCTTGGGGACACCATCCTGCAAATGAGGCCTTGCTGGGGGACCCTGTCCTGCAGCCAGGGCTTGGCTTTATCTTCTCAGCTAAGCCTGGGGACAAATTTTCTCCTTCTTGCTTCTGCTTCCAGCAGAGAGGCTGCAGCCAGTGGCAGTCCCTTGCCTGAACTGGGTCTCGGGGCTCAGCAGTTTTCAGGGTCTTAGGGCAGGCTCCCCTGGCTCGCAGCCTCCGACGTCCCTCCTGCTCCCTGCTTGTCTGCAAGCAGGGGCTGTGAAAATGCTCTGAAAAAACTCAGCTGTTGTCCCCTGCCCATTTTGCCAGGCCCTGAGTGTCCTTGCCTGCGATGTCAGCACCACATAGTGTGAGTGGAGTGATGAGATGGCTCCTGTCAAGAGGCACCAGATCCCCCCTGATAGTGGCTCTACCTGCTGGGTGCTCTGGCAGGCACCACAGCAGGCGTTTCGGCAGGCGCTGCCCATTCCCCTTCCTGGGATGCCGGCTCCAGCATCCTCCCAAGCCTCAGCATTGCCATCGTCCCCAGCTTACTGCAGTTTGGGGTGCCTGGACGTCCCTTGTCCTCAGAGCCCAGTGGTGACCAGGGGGACTACGATCTGGTAGCGGGGAGAGTTGGTTTGTAGCCACAAGGATGTGGAGAAAAGATGGGAAAGGTGGTAGTTAAAGCACCCAAGTGCAGTGGGCAGAGAGCCGTGCCATGACCCTTTTTGTAACCTGATTTTTTCCCCTTTACGTCGGGTGGAAGGGAGCCTCTTGCAATGCTCAAGCCCTCGGGATTAGCGGTAGGAGATGAGTGAGCCCCAGATGGGAGCACGGGTGAGCTGTCCCGGGCTGGCAGCAATGCTTCCCCTGCCTGCTGGGATGTGAAGCGGCCGTGGGACTGGGCTGGCAGTGGGTTCACTATGGCAAGGGTTGAGGGAGGCCGGGTGGGATGGCAGTGATGGCCCCACTCTGGGGTGTCTCTGACAGTATTAAAACCAGCTTAAACTTTGGGGGTGTTGGCTTGTCTGCTCTGTGCCTCCCCGAAGGCCATCTCCCAAAGCCCGGCTGGTCTGGTGATCCTCCAGGATTCCCTCTGAGCCCCTCCACTCCTCCATTCTGGGGGATTGCCAGCTGCTGTGCTGGCCCCGCACCTCTCCTGCCTTCACAGACCCTCTTAGCTCCCTTCCCTGCCTGAAAAACGGTATCTCAGGGCTTTGTGTGCATCTTTCCCACTGCCTCCACCCTGTCGCAGCTGCTGGAGACCGCTCGCAGCTGGCCAGGCGCGGTGGGATGGGACTTGGGGAGGGGAAGCCTCTATCGGCACCCCACACCCTGTGTCTCCTCCTTTGGCTTTGATCCTGGAGCAGATCTCCCAGCTTGGAACTGGATCAGCTCTTACACCCAAGCGTGCTCCCAGCGCTGGAGGGAGCTGTGAATTTTGTGGGGGATGCCTGCGGGGATGTTCCCAGCACAGCCCTCTTGGGGAGGGCTGGGGCATGGATGCTGCTGGAGCAGGATCTCCCTGAACTGAGGAGGTGATCCCATGTAGGGAAGGAGCACCGTGGTGAGCAGGACAGAGGAGCTTTGCTCGTCTCCAGAATCAGCCACACTGGGCAGGGACCCCCTGAGGCTGGCATGAGTGGCCAAGAGTCACCTATATCCTACACCGCTCTCTGTCCCTGCAGCTCTGGACCATCTTCCTGCACCTCCCTGCTGCCCCCAGTGCCCTGCTCAGCCAGGCATCTCCTCCTTGGGCCTTGCCTATGGGAGGTGGGCTCATGCCTGGCCCTGGGCACCAGAGGAGCTGCGGGTCTGCTTGCGGAGACCGGGCTGAATTCATTGTGACTGCAGCTGCTTGGTGACAAATAGCAGCCTCAGCTAGAGCCAGGGACAGGGGGGACAGTCTGCCCGGTTCACCTCCAGACGTGCCACCCTTATCATCGGGAAGCTGAGGCAGAGATAAGAGCAGTTCACTTCGAGTCCAGCCAAGACAGCCGTGAGCCAGGGATAGGGCAGAGGCTCCATGAGAGGAGGGTGACGGGAGCAGATGCTGCACATCAGAGCAGGGGATGCATCCTCAACCCGCTGCCTGTTGCTACCCCCCAAGCCCCTCTGACGGATGCTGAGCCCCTTTCCAGCCTTGTGGCAGCATTTTCTTCATCCCCCAGAGCCCCAGGATGGGGGAATTGGGAGAGGCAGGGTGCCCTCCTCGCCATGCACAGCCCCTCACGGCTTGTTTCTATCCCTCGGATGCTCTTCCCGGACACGGCTGGGTTGCTGGGACAGCCGGAAGGCCGGGATGGCCGGCACGCTGCGGCACCCTGCTGCCTGCTGACTCGGCTGCCGGTGCTGCCAGCTGCTGTGAGCTGGTTCCTCAGGAAGCAGCCGTCGGGGAGAGCATCCTCTCACCGCCACCCGGAAAGCCCGGCACAGATCACAACCTCCTCCATCCCACCAGGAATGTGAGTGTTCCTGCTGGAATCATCCTGTGCAAGCAGCATTTCATGGACAAATCTCTGGTGAGGCCACAGCAGAGCTGTCAGGCGCTGGCTTTGAGGCGGGGAAGACAGGGATGACACTTTTATGGCTCCCGTTCAGCCAAATGCTCAGCCAGCGCTAGACACGTGCCCTAAACATGTGCTCCCAGGTCAGAGCTACCCTGACCCTGCACAGCTTTGCTCAACCTGAAACCTGTGGTCACACCCAGGGTACCCCTCAGGGAATAGAAAACAAAAAGAGGGTGAGAGGCGGGAAGGAATGAAGGACACTCCTTCTTCCTCAGGGACGGCTGGTGGCCAGGTCCTTCCCCATGCCCCCTCCTCCCTAGGAGGAGACGGGGAAATCACTGGCCACATCCAGGCAAGAGTTGTGCCCTAAGGTGAGCCAGGAGCTGTTGCTGAAAAGAGGTGCTTGACAGCATCCCTGTCCCCTTCCCTGCTGCCCCTCCCGTCCTCAGGCCGGGCAGAGGATGGCTGCTGGCCGGCGCCGTGGTGCAGGCAGCACAGGACACTGTGGGGCTTGTTCCTCCGTTCTAGAACAATGGGATAGCCATACCAGGGATCAGCGTGCCCCGACAGGGCTGTCTGTTTTCTGCACAGCCCGGGGGTGGAGGGAACCATCCCAATTGCTGGGTCACTAGAACAACTCGGGCAAGCAGCAGATGGCCAGGGTGCAGCCAGGACACTATCCCACCACCTTCTCCGGCCAGGGGGCACGGCTAGGGATAGCAGGGACCCTCGGCCAGGATGCGGGCGGTGCAGTGGCCCCATGCCGGAAGATGTAATTGTCCCTCCATTGTGGGCTGCGGCACAGGCTGCTCCGGGCAGGCGAGCGGGCGGCGTGCCCGGCCGTCACACTCCCGTGTCCCTGGGCAGCCCGGCTCCGCCGCGCCCCTCCTCGGGCAGCGCTGGCAGGGCTGGTGGGTGTCCAGGGAAGAGGAGAACAAGGAAGAGCTGTGCCTCCAGACCCGGGTCCCACAGCCATCCCCGGTCGGGGCTTCCCACGGGGAGCACTGGCTGCGGTGCCGGCGCTGGCGGCAGATAACGCCGTTTCCTTGCTGGCTGCTCCCTATCAGCGTGGCGGCGACGGGCAGACAGGATCGCACCCCGAGCGCTCCGTGCTGGGCGCTGTCGGGAAGGGGTCCTGGCCCCCTTCACCCCGCAGCCAGCCTCGGGCCGTTTATTTTTACACGGGTTGTTTTCTTTCCGGCTTGAAGCCATCCTGCACGGCGGCAAGAGCTGGACCGGGGCCCCCACGCCTCATTTCCTTGCCATAAAACAACAAAGTGGGGGGTGAAGCAGCGCACTGGGCTGGGACAGAGGGTCGATGGGTCAGGGCACACGCCGCATCGTGGTTCCTCTGTTTGGCCCCTCTGTCTATCCCCTGCCCGGCATCCCCTGGCGGTGCCACCGCCGTGCTGCCCTTCCTGAGGACGCGACTTGGGGCTCTTGGAGCTGGGTCTGCATGTCTGTGTGCCAGTGGGAGCTGGCATGGAGGGCATCGCCCAAGTTTAGGGATGATGCCCCCTCAGATGGGTGCAACCAGAGCTTCTGCCCTGGTTTCTCTGCCTCTGCTTTGTCCCCACAGCCCCAAGCAGACCCTGAAGAGGCAGAACCCCACAGCGCAGCTGTGTCTCCTGAATTCCAGAGCAGGCAGGCACTGCCTGCACATCCTGGGCACAGATCACTCCGTGCCACAGCCCACCTGTCCTCAGCTGCTTGTGCCTGTGGTACTCCTGCCACACGTGTGTTGGACACCACCCTTGTCTGGGGACCGTGGCCAGTTCCCTCCAGTGGGATGTGGGACAAGGGATGTCTCTTTTTCCCTGGCACTGTGGCTTCACCAGGGCTTTGCACGGAACATCACAGGATCCCACCAGCCCCAACAGGACACGTTTCTCCCCACTGCTGTCCCTTCCAAGTCGGGGGCAGTGCAGGCAGCTGGCACACCGCAGATAAGGTGTGTGAACAGTGTGTGGGCAGCATGTGGGCAGTGTGTGGACACACGGTGAGGCCATCACCCAGGCATGGTGGGCAGGCGGGGGGCCGGGGGCACCCACCCCGGCTCCGGGCTGCGAGCAGGGGGTTGGGAAAGGCGTGTGTTTCCCTTTAAGAGGCAGGCCCTGGAGCTGCTTCCTCTCAGCCCTGCAAGAGCCCTAAACACAGTGCATCTGCCTGCAGCCTGCCGGCACGCCTGCCTGCAGCCTGCCCGCAACCAGCGTGAGTAGGGCTTGGCCCCAGTGCCGGGACTGGGGAGGGCTGGCACCCCGGGGCGGTGGGCACCCTGCTTGCCACGAAGGGCAGGGGGGGATGGCATTGCCATGGAGGGAGCCGGGCATCTTTGTGGAAGGTGCCAGGCATGGCTGTGCTGGGCGCTGCAGCACGATGCTCGCGGCACTGCAGTCGAGGACGCTGGGCCCGCTGCACGTCACTGCAACGCTGGGTTCTGGGGCGGTCTGCAGGCATTGGGGTACAGGGGGAGCAGGGCTGGTGCCCTGCAGCCCGAGGTGTGAAGCCGCCCTGCGTCGAGCCCACCCTGCGGCGCGTGGGCAGCACGTGGCGGTGTCCCCGCAGCTCCGGTGCCAGCAGTGCCGCGCTGCCGCGCCGGCTCCCGGCGCTGTGCTGGCGCTCCAGCGGGTTCTCCCTGCGCCCTCGGGCACCGTCTCTGCTGGCCCCAGTGGGTGGCAAAGGTAGCTGCACCCCACGGTGGGCAGTGGAAGTGACTACAGAGGAGAGTCCGGGATTGAGCAACCTGTGGTAAGAGCAGCCGGTTTCACGCCCTGCACCCCGGAGGGCACCACCGTAACCCGTACTGGACCCTTCCGGGGTTGAGCATCTGCTCTCCCCTGGCCCGGGTTATGTTTGCAGGCACTCGTAAGCCTTGTCTAAGCAGGGCACAGATGTCAGACCCCCCC
>VZTI01004542.1:2997228-3014251 GCA_013397865.1 Struthidea cinerea | reverse complement strand
CCCAACCCGGTGCTGGAAGGGGTCTGCCGGAGGCTTGCCGGGTGCCGGGCCCCCTCTGCCGGCTTCGGGAATGCTCACAAGTAGCCAATTCTGCTCGTAGCGCCCTGGGTGAGTCCCGTGCAGGGCACCCTTGGATGTCCGGGCCCCCAGAGCTCGGGGCAGTGCACGTTTCTGGTGCCGTGGGGCAGCCAGGCTGCCCCCCACCCATGGGACATGCTTTGGGAACCAAATGTGTTGCATGGGGTCGGTGCCAGCCACGTCTGTGATACAGAGCGGCAGCCCTGGGTTGGACTAGGGGGCCCTTGGCCAGGACGGCGAGTGCAGCCGTGCTTTGTCCGGAGCCGGGACATCAGAGGCAGCCCGAGCTCTCTCCCTCTCTCCTTGGTCGGGTTGCACGCTCGGCTGCCTCTGTAAACCGAGCTTGATGCTTTACAGTGGGGCTCAGCCACTTCTCTCCCCCTGCACCCCATACCTGATGTTTTCCCAGTACTCCCTGTTCAAAGGACATCCTGGGATCCCGTTTCTCCAGCTGCCCCGTCCCCGACTTGGTCTCAGCACTCCCCTGTGGGCCAGGCGGTCCCACAATGGGCCCCCCCTCAGTGGGCACCCCCCCGATGGGCAGCAGCGGTGAATGTGGTGGTGTGTGGTGTGAGCCAGGCGGGAGGATGAGGATGGATGGGACTGGGAGCACCGGCTGGGGGGCGGGTCTGGGGGCATGGCTCAGGTTGCCTGCACTCTCCCCTGCGGGCAGGCGAGCTGCTCTGCCGGCTCTTCCCACCCCTCTCCTTGCACCTCAACCTGCTTGGCATCACTGGTATTTGGGGGTGTTACAGCAGCCCTTTCCCCTTCTGCAGCCCGGGCTCAGGGTTCAGCCTCGCTTCCCAGTCATGCTGCTGCTCCCACTCCTCCTGAAGGCCACCCTGCTGCGCCTGGCCAGTGGCTCCTACCGCCCCTTCTACAACGGCTTCTACTACAACCACATCATGAATGACAATGGCGATGGGCAGGACAAAGGTATATCGGGGACAGGCAGGTTGTCGCAGGAGGCTGAAGTACCCCCCTGCCTCTGGGTGGGGTGGAGACTTATCACTTGGTGGGATGTGGGGCCCAGAGGAGCAGGCGGGAATGCTCCAGAGATGCTTGGGGGATGCTCATGATAGAAGAGGTGGTGGCTGGAGGGAAGTTTTGGGGATGCTGCCCAGCCCTGGATCCTGACCTGCCCATCACACATTCTTTCTTGCCCCCAGTGGATTACTTCAATGGAGCCAGACTGGTGGTGGAAACCTCCAAAGACCCTGTCTACAGCTACAATGGTGCCAATGTCACCCTGCCCTGCCACTACCGCTATGAGCCCGACATGGGACCTAAGCGCAAAATCCGCATCAAGTGGTCCAAGCTGCGGGATGACTACACCAAAGAGCAGGATGTGATGGTGGCCATAGGCAAGACCTACATGGCCTTTGGGGACTTCAAGGGCCGTGCTCACATCCATCAGGCCAGCCGACACGAGGCCTCACTGGTCATCAGCGACGTGCGCTTGAAGGACGATGGCAAATACCGCTGTGAGGTCATCGACGGGCTGGAGGACGAGAGCGATGTCGTGGACCTCCGGCTGCAAGGTGCGGGCATGCTGGGGACCACGTCACCCTCTAAGCCAGTGAGCCTGGCCTTCCTGTGGCACCTTGTCCTTTGGGAACATAGCAAGGGAGGGGCGTTGGGGAGCTTGATCATGGGCAGAAAGGGGCTGGGATGCTTGGTGTGGTGGGGCAGTGGCTGAGGCTGTCTGGCTCTGGTGTCTCAGGAGTGAGTGAGCTCAGAGCTGTCTCCCCAGCTGGGACACCAAGGGTGCTGTTGGAGTCAGAGTTGGGAGTGACCCCATGGCTGCAGCATTTCCTGCCTTTACCCACTCATCTTCCCACTGTGCTGCATTCTGTACAGCCATCCCCTCTCCTCCCAGCTCTGGATATCCCAATGCATCTTGTGATGAACCTTGGTGACTGGTCCAGCCTCTCTTGCTCACTTGTCATGAGGGACCTGACTCAGCCCTGACATTGCTTTCAAGTTCAGAGCTGTGGAAATGTCCCCATTACTTGTCCCTGCCCCACCCCCTTGGTCCCTGGACCCTGCTTCCCACAGTGACTGTGTCCATGGTGATGATGCCCATGGTTCTGTGGTCCATCCATCCCCACGACAGAGATTCATTCACCCCCATGTCGGTGGTCCATGTGTCCTCTGGGATCATGGCCCATATGTCCCCACGATGCTGGTCCTTGCATCCCTGTTCCTGAAGCCTGTGCATTCCCACGACAATGATCTCTCCGTCCCCACAGGGGTGGTCCATGCCCCCCTGACCACTGTCTGTGTGTTCCCAGGACCGTGGTCTATACAACCCCGTGCTGGTGGCCCCTGCATCGCCATGATAGTCTGTGCATCCCTGTATATGCAGGTGCTGTCCCCATGAGGGGGTCCTTGTCCCCAGGAGCGAGCCCGTGTGTCCCTGTGCCACCAGATGTCGCTGGCAACTCGCTGCTGGCGCCTGCATGTCCGGAGCAGCCCCATCCCTGCATGCCTGAGCCTTGTCTCTGCCACACTGAGGTGGTGCCTGTCCCAGAGCCTGAATTTGACATGGGTCAGGGACCCCTGTGGCTTCTGCTGGGGCTGGGCTTGGGATGGGTGGGTTGCCCACGGAGCCAGCTCAGTGTCCCATCTGCCTCCAGGCATCGTGTTCCCCTACCAGCCTCCCCGCGGGCAGTACAGGCTCAACTTCCACGAAGCCGAGCAAGTGTGCCAGGACCAAGGCGCCATCCTCGCCAACTTTAACCAGCTCTTCCAGGCGTGGAGCGAGGGGCTGGACTGGTGCAACGCGGGCTGGCTGGCCGATGGCACGGTGCAGTACCCCATCCGCGTGCCCCGCAAGCCCTGCGGGGGCGTGCACCTCGCCCCGGGCATCCGCAGCTACGGCCCGCGCCACCGGCACCTCCACCGCTTTGACGCGTTCTGCTTCTCCTCCGCGCTCAAAGGTGAGTTCTGGGCCAGGGATGGGGGCTGGGATCCTGGGGAAGGTGCTGTGCGTCCCTCCCTCGTAGGGCACAGGACTTGGCCTGGGTGGGGTGGTTCCAGGCAGCGATGCTCCAGGTGGGGATGATCGGGATGATGCTCAGCACTGATGCTCCCCTCTCACGCTCCGCTCTCCCTCCTAGGAGAGGTTTTCTACCTGGACCGCCTGGCTGGGATGACGCTGGAGGAGGCCAAGCAGAGCTGCCAGGATGCAGGGGCCGAGATCGCCCGGGTGGGGCAGCTCTACTCCGCCTGGAAGTTCCTGGGGCTGGACCGCTGCAATGCCGGCTGGCTGGCAGATGGCAGTGTCCGCTACCCCATCGTCACACCCCGGGCCAACTGTGGCCCCCCGGAGCCCGGCGTCCGCAGCTTCGGCTTCCCCAGCAAGGGCAGGTTCGGGGTCTTCTGCTACAAGGAGAGATAAGGAGCCGGGAGGGATCCTTCTTGGACGAAGGATGTTTCCAGCCTGCCAGTGCCCAGTGCTGGGCATTTCCAAGGGCTGTTTTGGGGGTGAGTGGGGGGAGGTGGGGTGGGGGGAGGTTTCTTTTTGTTTTATTTTCTTTCCTTCCTTTATATTTTCCACATCTCGCTCAGCAGCTGGCACATGCAGGTGCTTGGGGTGGCTGCCAGCTGGGCAGCGCGGGACAATCCCTGTCGTGGGATGTGTGCAAGGATGATCCCCATGAGCTACTGCTGCCACCCCACTTGGCTGTGCCACCCCAAGGGTGGTGGCCCCTTCCTGCGGTGGCAGGATGTCACTGACACCCACCTGCCCTTCCAGGCTGGTCCTGCCTCCGAGTTCACGAGGCAAGGCCATGAGGGAGTGAGGCAAGGCTGGATCTGGCCAGAGCAGAGAGCGGGTATCTCCGTTGCATCCTGGCCCCTCTTCCAGCCCCATCCACGTCCTGCTGAAGGATGCCATTGTGCCTGTCCCTGTGGGAGCGTAAGTGCCTTATCTTCATGCGCCCCTTGCGTGGGCTCCATTTGAACTCTGGTGCCTTCTTCTTTGAGCATTGGCTATGAAAAGATGTGTTTTTCTGGACATCTTCTAATAAAACGGTGGAGAAAGCCCTGGAGTGACATGGCTGTGTCCCCATCTCTGTCCCAACACAAGAAAAAGGTCTGCTCTGGAGAAAGGATTTGGAGATCCCTGGCTGTCTCATCCTTGGCTGAACATCAACTCACCAGTGCTAGCTCAGCTCAGCTCCTGCAAGGGCCTTGTGTTCCCTCATTAGTAAGTGTTAATTAACCCCCTGAGTGTCAGGACTGAAAGCTGGAAGGTAAAGCAGTTCCTGCAGGCCATAGATTTTAGATGGGTTTTTAGGCATGTGGGTTAACCCCCTTCCAAGGTGAGAGCTGAAGAGGGAGGGCAGTGTCCCACTCCAGGGTCCTTCTTCAGCTGGGGCTTGGGACACCCCTCCCACCTCTGTGGTCCCTTAGGTGCTGGCTGGGGCTGAGCCATTCCTGTGTAGCTTGGAGCACCCTCTTTGGGTTCCCCTTCCTTCCTTGCTGCCTTGCCATGGGAGACCCCTCTCCTCCCAGCGCACCAGACACCCCTCTTCCCTAAAAGAATCAACACTGACAAAGTGCCCATTCCGATTTCGCTCTCTTTATTATTTATCATTCTTTCAAAATAGGATATGTTCAAAAATATAAATAGGTGCAGGGAACGCTGGTGCCCCGCACGGTCCCCTGGAAAGAGCACGTTGTCCCGGGATGGGCGCTGCGCTGCAGAGGGGGCGGTGGGGAAGCAGAGAGGGGTCACAGCCCCCAGCACCCGGATCCCGGGTCTCAGCATCCTCTCGCCTCCCTCCTCCCGCACCTTCTTCCACCACAGCCCCCCGGCCCTCCCCACCCATCCTGACGTGCTGCAGCAGTAGAAGGATTCTGGAAAAAAAAAATAAAATAAAACCCCAAAAGGTGCTGTTCACCCTGGAGATTAAATAACAGAAATAATTACATTGTTCGTGGATAAAATCAGGAAAAAATAATAATCTTTATTATTTAACTTAACCCCCTGCCCTTTGCAAACCCACCCCCCTCCCTGTCCCCAAAGGCACGAAGATAATTGGAACTGGACGGTTAGTAAAATGCTGAGATCTAATTCGTTTTGCTTTGGTGCTTGGAAAAACAATTTTTTTTATATATATACACAAAGGTGGGTTTGTCTTTAATATAATTTTTTTTTTCCTTATATGACAAAAAAGCAACAAGAAGAAGAAGAAATCGACTCTGTTAATATAAGTGTTCCGTTAAAAATCTCTCTGTTTCGCGTTCCCCCTCGGTCCCTCGCCCCGCTCTAATGGGTGGGTCTGTGCACGGCGCTGCCGCTGGGTTTCGACCGGCTCCTGGGGCTCCTCTTGTATAGCCTGCGCTGGTAGCTGGAGGCTGTGGAAGAGAAGAAAAGACACCTTGTTGGCAGGAGCCGGGACAGAGAAGCTGCTTGTCCCACGCTGGCCGGCCCGGCCGCTGGCTGCCTGGAAAAACACGGGCAGCCTCAGGCAGCGCTGCCCGGGGGCGGCTGTGTACGCCCCGGCGCCAGCCCGCCCGCACACGCACAATCGGCCCTTCTCTCGCCCTGCCGGGCTCTGCTTCACCCAGGGGACAAGGTGCCCGGGGCTTGGCGAGAGCCTGGGCAGGAGTATCATCTCCACGGCTGCTTGTCCCATCCCTTCCCTGCGCCCAGCCAGGAGGGCAGCTCTTCCCCATCTCACCCGCTGCCCTATCAACCCCTTGACCCCCAACCCCAATATCCATTAGTAGGGGGATGTGCTCAGGGCACAGGAGGGGAAACAGCCCAGTCTGGCTGGGAGGGACAAGGTTTCTGCCCAATCTTTGCTGCCAGTTTCCCTGGAAGCTGGCGTGCTCTGGTGTGATAATTGCAGGACGGTTTGGGTGGAAGCAGCAAAAGCTGGCTGGAAGCAGACCAGATCTCTTGATCGCTGGCGGTCCATGTCAGGAACAGCCTGCAGCTCTCCAGGTCCACAGCAGAGCCAAAGGAATCAGCATCTTGGTCTGCACCAGGCAGCCGCCCTTGGACACCTCCTCCATCCCTCCTGCTTTCATCTCCTCCCTGGGGCAGAAGCTTGTCCCTCAAGCCCATATCGGCTTTCCCTGGCTTTCCCTGGTGGGACCATTGCTTAATCTGCCTTATCTGGAATTGCCCAGCTGGACCAGAACCTGGCAAGGAGGCCACTGGACAGATGTGATTTGTCTGAGGCCAACAAAATTCTTGGGAAGCTGCAGGCAATCAGGGATGGGACAGGGGTGTAGGCAGGCCTGGGAGTGGGCTGGGACACCAGTGAAGAAGGCTGGCTGCCATCAGCTGGAGGCCTGACAGGAGGAGAGTCAGGAGCCCAGCCCTGTCCCTCAGCTTGTATCTGCTGTAGGACTCCTGCCTGCTCCCAGGGCAGGGGGACACTGGGGAAGGGCTTGGGGGACCATGGCTCTCCCCTCCTATTCTCTCTGTTGATGCAGGTGGTGCCAAAAGTCACCCTTTCAGAAGCCATTTGTTTTTCTTTCTGTCAGTAGCCTGGGTCATTGGTAAGCTCCTTGTTGCGCTTTCCTGACTCTGGAGCTGCCCCTACTCTGCCTTGGTGGGTCTCCAAGGCAGTCCTGCAAGCCAGGCTCTCTGGTCCACAACTGCCCAGAAGACGTCAGCTCCCACAGCCCCGTCATGGGGGAAACCTCCAAGAAGTAAAGGGAACCCTGATGTCCCCTTCTGCCTGGCTCAGAGCTATCCTGCTCCCTAAGATGATGCCCTGCATTCCCAGCTCCTTCTCCCAGCCGCAGAGAGGCATCAGCCCTAACCCGAAGGTAAAGGGACCAAGACATACGGTTTAGGCAGGATATCCGTGGCTCCTCCCACTGCCCGTTGGGCTGGCACCGAATCGTGGGCACGTGGCGCTGGATGTAGCCTTGGTCGCACTGGTACCGCACCATGGAGTTTATTTCGTAGCGTTCCTTCTTCCGACCGAAGGTCCTGGCATTCTCCACTGCAGGGGGGTCCCCGCAGGCCACTGCAGGAGATGGGCAGAGAGGTGGAGAGTGAGTGAGAGAACCCCTGACTGGCTGAGCAGGCAACTCACACCCAGGGCAGGCTGGGCATGCACAGCCTCGTCACTGCTCCGTGCATAAAACCTTAACTCCCTTTGAGATTGCCTCCGTCCACAAAGCTTAGGGGCGGGGGGATACGGAAATTGTGTGATTTGAAATTAAGCAGGGGTCTGCCTCAGTGCTCCATTCCTGCCTCCTGGAGAGGCTGTGAGAGCCGAGCATCACAACAGCTGCCTGGGTCTGTGTGAGGGCACAGAGCTGGTGTGTGGGAGTGATGCTGCAGGCAGGGTATGACTCTGCCTAGGGATGTTGAATCTTAATGGCTTGTCCTATTTATTTTCAAGTCCTTGTGAAACTTTCTCCTAGACCCTTGGCCAACTTCTCTTTCTAATTCCTTCCATCTCTTTGACCACTCTTTGCAGTGACAAAATCCACGTTCATGTGCATTGGGGACTCTGCTCCAGACCCACAGCCACCTCCTGAGCCCCCAGTCCTTGCCAGTACGGCACGGGGTGCTGACCTGTTCCTTTCTTGCAGGTGAAAGGGAGGTGATAGTTGCAGGGAACATCGTTCCATTCGCCTTTCTCGTGCCAGATCATCACAACGCAGTCCTCGCCCGCCGAAAAGAAGTTATCGGGTTGGTTGGGCCGCCAGTTCTCGTATTGCTGCCGAGAGAGGACAGTCCTTCATCTAAGGTTGGGCCCTGGTGTCTCCTACTCCATCTTTCATCCTCACTGCCACCTCTGCCACACCTCTCTCCAGCAGAGCCCGTGGGTTGCCAGCACTGCCCCTACACCGGTTATTTCTGTTGTGTTGGTGCCCGGGGCCCGACCAGCTTTTCTAGAGGCTTGGAAAAACCATGAGCCCTACAGAGTTTAGGGTTGCCTCCACTCAATGCCCAACCCAAGCACTCAACCTGTAACCCATGGGGCCCTTCCCACCCAAGGGGAACCTCTTCCCCCCACCAAAAGCTGGCGCCTGCTTGTGCTGCGGGCTGCGGGCTCACCAGGGAGTGCCCGTCGGACCAGCGGAAGTCGTTCTCCACAGCTCTGTCACTCAGACCGATCCACTGGTAGTCCTGGGCATGACCTGGAAGGGGAGAAAAGAGTCATGGTTGTCCTACACTTTGCTGGAAGCATTTCTTTGCCATCTCAGCTGTCCCTGGCCCTGGAGCCTCTGGATCATTCAGCTTCCTCCCAGTCACTGTTCCCTGATTCCCTTTTCCTTACATCATGTTTGTCCAGCTCCCTTCCCACTCAGCCTGCCACGAGCATGGATGCACCCATACAAAGATGAGGCTTTGTTAGGATACATATGAGCACCAGTGGGGCAAATGGTGGGTTTTACACCATTTTGGATAAATCTGCCTCTGGAGTCAGAGTCCAGTGGTTGGACCCATGCCCTGTCTCAGGCTGCCCTCAGCACTCACTGTTCACGAATTCTTGCTCCTCTGGGGTGATGATACTGCTCAGGTGGGCTTGATGTTGTCGGCATCTGGTCTCTGCATCCATCCAAGTCTCCCTCTCTTCAAAGTGCTGGTAGCAGTGGCCCTGGAACTTGGTCCAGCCCTCCTCACAGTTTTCCAAGTCTGAAACACACAGAGGAGGGATTGAAAAGGAGTTGGTGCATGTGTCTGAAAGCTTTCAACTCACCTCTTAGCAGCTCATGCTCCCATTGCATGGAACAACACACGGTCACTTTCACCAAAAAGCAAACCCTGACACTGCTGCCTGTAGGAATTCCCTGGGGAAACTGTCAGAAGGCATCCAAGGCACGCAGACAGGGCAGCCTGTGTGGAAGACCCTGTGCCTGCAGTGACACAACCACTGCTACCAGAAAGCTTGAATGATACAGATTTATTCCTGGGAAATTCAATCCCCGTGTAATGTTCCTGAAATCTGTTTTTGAGGAACTGACCAAGCAAGAACGCCTCTCTTCCCACTTGTGCTGGCCTGCAGAGTTTTCTTGCTTTGGATAAAACCCCTCCAAACCCCATATCCAGATGTCCAGAATCAATGCATACGTGTTGAAAATGAAAGAGGGGACCACTAGGTTCGGGTGGTTCCATCACTTGGTGTGATTCTGGAGCTCTGGAGGAGAAGCAAACCGACCAAGATGGGTGAAGAGATGGAGACAGAAACTTACCATAGTGGAGAGAGAGAATTAAGGATCAATGAAAAAGCTTGGAAGCTGCTAAAGAAGTGCAAACATTCCTCAACTTTCCAGAAGATCTTTTACCATCTGAGCAATGTTGAGGAACTGAACACACTTATTAAGAAAAATAAAACCACAAATGGGGGAACGTGGAGATAAAGGGAGAAACCACCAGAAAAGACCTTCAGCAGTTCCCATGCAATGCAACACATCTGTCTGCTACATGTGACTGAAGGAAACAGAAAATGAAATGTGTTTAATCTCAGCCTTTCAGATGCCTGATCTACCATCCTTTCTCAGGCCCTTGCTGCTCTGAGAGTGGTGGTCTTCCATGACCCCTCATGCCTGTCTCCCTTTTCAGTAAGGTTTTCTGTACTCAGTTTCTTCTTTGTTCAACTTGGTAGGTCAAAACACTAGTCACCTTCAATCACACTAATTCCTCCTAATCCACCTTTTTGGTGTTCTTCCAGCTGGAGGTTGCAGGCACATCATAGATGTTGGAGTGGTTGGTAGTTGTTGAGACATTAAAAGCATTTCCTGCCTTCTTCAACAGATTAAATGGGTTATCTGGAAGTAGGTGAAGCTCTAAGGATTCTCGGGTTTTGCAGCCAGATCTCTTTCTCAAAGTTAGCAGATCATCCTTGGAGCAAGGATGGTCTGCCTCATGGGAATATGAAGATTTACATTCCCCACAAATCTTGGGGCACTGGCTTCCTCTTGCATCTCCCAGGCATCAGAGCCCATAATTCAGAGAAAAGAGAAAATCAAGCCTGGCTTGGACCACACAAGATCATAAGCAGTCACAGGGTGGAAAGTCTCTGGTTGGATTACAAGGATCTTCGACAGCAGGTATCATGGATGGGTAAATTGAGAATTGATGAGGTTGCATTGAAAAAGTGATGTTAAGACAGCACAATTCCTGCCCAGAAGGTCCAATGATCGTGAGTCTTCTTTGTATGGTCTACTCCATATGTTCGTGTTTGAAGCAGAAAGAGATGTGAAGAGAGGAAGGAGAAAATCCAACATATATTATTGTTACTCATGCCAAGGTGAAGAAGATACTGAAATCTTATTTCTCTTTTGTTCGAGCAAGGAAGGAGAGCTTCCCCTCAGCTAAGCTGATAAAAGCTTGGACTTTCACCAGCTTTTAGAAAAAAACCACAACTCTTTTTCTTTCCTTGTACAAACAAAAAGAAGCATTAGTGTGGGTCAGAATGTCTAATTTTGATGGAAATACAGGTTGCTTCCCGTTTTCTCAAAGATATATTCCCTGCTGATTTTTCCACAGGAAGCCATGTTGTGGAGATGACAAAAATGTCATGCTGTGTCAAATTGGTGGAGATTCCTGGAGTGAACGAGGCTTCTCCCAGCTGCATCTTTCCCGAGAGAAACACAATCATTTTTCATGGCTCAGTTGAAGCATCCTTCCATGAAATTCCAGTCTAGCAGAGAAAGTTTGCCTGGGGTGAAGATGTACTCAGAAGGCTCCCTACTGTTACAGATGAACAGAAAGACCCTTGACCAAAAGACACAGTGACTTCTGTGACCAACGTTGTTATGATCTGTGTGGAGATTCATCAGAGAAACTTAAAAAAAGAGAAAGCTGGAGAAGACACCAGAAGCTCCTGCTTAGGGATCTTAGAGGACATGGTGCTGTGAGGAACAAACTTATCAAAACAGATATGCAAAAGCCTCAAAGCTTTTCCATTGCGTGTTTTAAGCTGCTGTTAGAGGTTAGCTTACTGAGATGAGGGCAGCACTGGTGGGAGCACTGGGGATCAGCTTTTTTTGGGGGTAGCGTGGGAACAAGGTGGTGCAGCAGTTAGTAGGATTAGCTGAAGCCAGGGAGGCCGTACCGATCTCACACAGGTCCCCTCCGTAGCTGGGAAGGCAAAAGCATTTGAAAGAGTCGATGCCATCAACGCAGGTGGCTCCGTTCAGACAAGGGCTTGAGTGGCACACATCGGTGTCTGCAAGAAATCAAGGGCTGCCATTAGGGCTCTGGGCAGGCAACTTCACCAACAGGAGGACTTGTTTCCTTGCTTGTTTAGGAGGGAAGGTCAGCTGTTTTGGGGGGACTTGGGAGGGTAGTATTTTATAACATACTGCCACTGCTGCTGCTGGAAGAATGAAGGCAAGAGACCCAACCCACCCTACAAGGAAGACATTGGTTTTGTGAGGGTTGAACACCACTCTGAAGATATCAGAACAAGCTCAGCAAGATGTATCCAACACAGAACTTGCTGTGGGAACTCTTCCTTGTCTGCTGTCTCTGCCTGATGCATCAAACATGCAAACTTGTGTCCGTGTCTCCACCAGCTAAAGGCCTATGAGGAAGAATGTGGAATTCTCAAAAGTGATGGAAACATCCTCAAATAGATCTCTGTCTCCTAACCAGACAGTGTTCCTGGTTGTCCATCCTCACTAATAGTTTCTTCCTAACCATAATTTAGATGAAGGTCCGCGTCAAGGAATTCTTCTCAGTGAACATGAAGAAAGTGAAGAGAAGAAAAAAAGTGGGTTTGAAGGCAGTTCAGAGACCCTCAACTTTTTCTCTTTGAGGATCTTAGACCTGGATATAGGTGCTTCTTCTTTGGTGAGGGATACTGGAGTGCAGTGCCGTTTTCTGCAGACCTGTCCCCACTATGTGCTCTTTTCCTTGTGATGGGGATGGAAGAAGCTGGTACATCTTTTCCAGCTGTGGACTCCATCATGGTGGAGAGAACTTTGGAATCAGAAGAAGGGTCATTCAGAATGGAAAGATTTCAGATACATTCAGATCAGAAACAAGGAGGAAGACTAAGGAAGAAAATGGGAACACATCCACTCAGGTTGGGTTAAATGACGGCTGGTTAGATCCTCATGCAAGGCAGCATTTCTTTCACACTCAGGAGAAACGTAAGGCTTTAAAAGTGATGACTAACTCTCCCTGCTCTTCTTGTGGATGACAGGGTTAGTGAGGAAACCTTCAAGGATGATAAACATGCTGGCTGTGGAAATAGCAGAGCAGAGCAGTGACTCCCCAAGATCTGTGTTCATCTTCTGACTGGGGTGTATTTGGTTGGATATTGTTTTCTTGGAGCTGAGCCCCAGCTGCTCAGCGTCCCCAGGCACAAGAGAGCAGATGGGCGTTATACCCCCTGTGGCTGTCTAGTGACTCAGTGGCCAAGGTCTGATTTGTCCTCTAAGAGCTGACATGTTCTGTAACGTGCCTAAGTGATGGAAAAAATCCTTTCTGACCTTGGATGGGAAGTCTGTGTGTGCTTTGGAGCAAGGAGATTGTCATCTTTATTCTAGGCTGTATCACTGCGAGCAGTGAAATCATTCCTCAGATGGCTGATGAGCCTCTTACTCCAGTTTTGCAGTTCTTCTCTGAGAGAAGGAATTTTTCACTCTGGATTGCCCTTCTAAATGTCACGAAAGCTTTTTGGATTTCTTTGTTCACTGCAACATGAAGAGAATTCCTGTTTCCACGATACTAGTAAGTACTTTGAGACTTTCCAGAACAAAATGGGAGTCACAAGCCTAGAGGAAGAATAGAGGAGCTGAACTTGGCTGAGTATTGCTTATTAGTCACACTTGGAGTTCCTAGAAGATAGAGAGCATAAAGAAAAATGAGGTATCCTGAGGGGTGATTGCAGCTCAAGAGGCCCTTTGGGCTTCCCAACAGCAGTGGCAGCAGAAGTTCATGTTGATTCCAGCGGGCTCCAGCTGAACACGTAAGGAAAGGCTTTCCTTCATTCGTCAGGCTTCATGAAGTGGAAAGAACACTGCAGAGGTGGGAGCGAAGCACACACAAGAGCTAAAGCTGAATGTTTAGTGGGGGATAATGAGCCTTCAGCTGTCTTCAGCCATGTGGAATAAAACTTGGCGTGTCCAAGATCTCTTCTGAGATGAAGGAGACCTGCTGTGTGCTGCCATCCCTAGTCTTGGAGGAGGGGGGAGCAGGCACACATGTGCAAAGTCATTGCCACAAGTTTCCAGCTGGGGAATAAGACTGGAACAGAGTTTCCTTTTACAGATATCACATATAATACGGTTGCACATACTATATATGCAGTAAAAACAAACCTCTGATTGTAATATATATGTTACATACCTCTCCATACATACACATATGTATTTTTATGTATGACACATAGAGAAAGGGTGTGTACTTGTAGGTAATGTTGGAGAAACAAGCAACAAATACAAGCGAGACACAGACAGGTTTTTTTCCCCAAAATTGTGCTTCAAATGGCTGGAGAGAAGATGTTTTAAACACGTGATGATCATAAACACCAAACTCCCCTTCTACCTGTTGGGCTGTTGAGGCAGTGACCCTCCCTCCATCTGGATGTAGAATCACCTCACCAAGCTGATATCGGAAAACTCAAATATAGGTTGGAGAAAGTGTTGCTGATTCTGGTCCTCCCAGAAAATCTGGATCTCAGAGGTATTTAAGAAAGGTCTAAATGGTAAGATTGGCAGTGGTATTACCTCTGGAAGTCCTGGCAAGTTGGTTTGTGGGTGTCTCTAGGATATTGCTTCTAAGCCACAAACATGATGTACCGGAGGTAAGAACTCCATTTAAAAAAAAAAAATTGCATCTATCAGAAAACACTTAACGATTTTCTTCACAGCCTTTTATATACCATAAATGTGTCCTCTTCCACATTGCTGAGAGCTGGATGAGGTCAGCAAATGACTGCACACCTCTCCAGCCAGCTGCAAAGCCAGTCACACACAAGGTGCGCCCGCTCTGCTCGGCACGGAGCGAGCCCCCGCTCCCGCAGCGCGGGCTGCCAGGTACCTTGACACTCAAGGATCTTAGACAGGAGCTATTTATTTGCTTGGGTGAGCAGCCATCCAAGCAGCCAGCTCTGCTTTGCGATGCAGCTCGAGTGCTTATCAACTGACAAGGAGACACGACCACTTCTATTATTACCCCGCGCTAACAAAGGACAGCGATAGTCGAGGAACGCGGGAGGGAGGCAGCCCCCGCTTTCGAGAGCGGCAGCTGGAAAACAAAGACGGGGAGAAAATGCCTCGCGGTGCCAAGAGTAGGAAACCCAGTTAGAACACGTTATTAACTCACTCCTTGAGGATAATGCAGAATTAGCGGCTCTTCTAAAGAGGGTTCATACTGCACTTAGTATTGCCCAGCAGTTGCAAAAATTCCTCAATTCTACTGTCACAACAGTTTCTATTTTTTGCTACTGACAGGACCCAAGGTCTAACTTTTAGTTTTTTTTTTTTTTTTTTTTTTTTTTTTTTTTTTTTTTTTTTTTTTTAAATAAATTAATTAAAACAAAATGGCCAATGTAAACCAGGTCTTGCATCTGGAAGATGTAAACTGTTGGCTGGAGAAAACAAGGGGAGTTACACAGCTGCAATGCAAAGTTTGAATTTATTTCACCATTTTCTTCTTAAGATTTCTTCTCCATTGCCAGATATACACTATGTTCAGTCAGAATCATTTTCTCTTGGTGCAACTAAAAACAAGAGTAATATCCTTGTCCACTCTGCCCATGGTGGCGGGGGGAGGTTCGAGCTAGATCATCTTTAAGGTCCTTTCCAACCTAACCATTTTATGATTCTGTGGTTCTAGTGCCTTTGGAAAAAAATTTGTTGTGCTAGATCATGGAAATTGGAAAGAGAAACCTGGTAGAAATGAAAGAAAAATAGATTGGCCCTGGTTTTTCTCAGAAGGCAAATGGCATGTCCAAGTGAACACACAGTGTCAGTGGTGAAAAGGAAATGCTTTTAAAATTCTTCATCTCAAGCTGAGACAACAACACCAGAAACAATGCTACCATTTCCTAAAGCAGTGCAGGCTGTGCATTTCTCTCCATGGCTGCCTATATGGAAGATGAGCATTAAACAAGGTCAGCTTTGTGTTTAAAACATCTACTAAGGAGAAGCAGCTGGTGGGCAGAGAGGACGCTACCACCCAAATCCTGAACAAGCTATAGTTTTCCTGAAGCTGTGAGTAACAGGTTTAGTAACACACCCTACAAAATTTCCATACCCTCCTGTTTTTGTTCTACAGAGCAGGAAAAAGGTCAGAGAGAAGGGCAAGGCATTTTCAGGATGCCCAAGAGTGCCTGTTGTGCCCCTCACCCTTTCTTTATAGGCCTCCTTGTAAGTGCAATTATCCAAACAGGAAATCAGAGACCAACTAGATAATTATCTCCTAGAGAATGGGAAAAAAAATAATGCAGGTACAAATTAAATTTGCTTTTCAGAGTCTGCTGGGAAGTTTGAACTACTGATCTGATAGCTCAAACATCAAAGAAAAACATTGGAGCAATTGTAGGGTGACTCCTAGCAGAAAAGAATAGGAGGAGTTGGGGAAACCAGTTCTCTCACATTTTAAGTTAAATGCTAGTATTGAACATCACACAGCCAGCTACTGACTTACAGTGAGCAATTAAGTCATTAAAGTAATTAACTACAATAATTGAACCAAAGTCTCCATGCAGCAGAAGGGGCAGGCATTGCTGCAGCTTTAAAAAACTATTCTACTAGATACCATCAGGTTTCCAGGAGGACCTGCTGATCTGCTGGAACCTTCAATTTGTCCAATGCTCTCATGGAAGAAGAGATCAGGAAACTTGGATATCTCTGTCTCCTAAATATTATATGCAAAAGTAAATGGAAGTGTAAATAACACTAGTCTGAGACTGTAGGTTACCTCTGCAAAGGAAGGGTTTTTTTTAAACAAATTAACTTCCGGTGCAAAGCAGGCAGTGTGTCCTGGAGACATCAAAGCATCTGCTCAGCCACGAAGGGTCTGTGCCTCTCAGCCAGGACTGGTACCTCCATCTCCTTCTTGAGAGCATGATTTGCATTCCACAGTGGGTGAAGCATTCTGATCAGGTGAATATTTTCTTGACTCTTTTTTCTGGATGATTTTCTCTGGACAAACAAAACTCAATCCCTCCTACTTCCAGGTGGTGAAGTATGAGAGGAAAGCCTATTAAGACCTTTCCTCATTTGTATTCTAACCTTCTGCTGTGTGAGGCCATAGGCAACAGACTTCATGGACTTGTTTCACCAGAGACAAGCAAAACTTCACATAAATAGATGCCATTTCAGCACATTTCTCTTTTCCCCCACAACTGGAGCGAAGTTTTTCAGTCTCTGACTGGTCAGAGTGCTCCAAACCGCAGCCTTTCACTGAAGTGCCAGCATGTTTTTCCAGCTAATAATTATTTGTCTTCAAATGCTACCAGAAGCAAAAAGACCGACCAAGTTGGCAAAACCCTGGGAGAGGAAGCCAAGCCTATGGACAATTCTTTCAGCCTGTGGGGTCCCTGTCCTCCTGAAGGAATCAAATGCTGGCTAAAGACATGTACATGCATAGCCTTCAATTTGGGTAACTACTAAAACATACTGGCGCTGCAAGTGTTAATCTTCGGTCTTCTGGCTCTGGCTTTTACAGATACTTTTAGGCTACAGCAGAGCAGAATAATATCATTCTTCTTGAATCATCCCACTAAACAGACTGCTGGGTCTAACTGGAACCCTCCAAAAACAGGGCCAGAGGGGCAAAAGCCACATTCCTTCCTGTTCCTCACTCTGAGCTCCTGCAAAGCTGAACCAGCTTCTCCCGTGCTTTAATGTCAGTCAAAATCCATTGCACTTCGTGGGCACCCATTGCACCCTACAAACCCTGAGCACAGCACAAGGCATGCATATAAGAATTGATTTTTTTTTTGTAAGAAGTGATTTTTTTTTTTTTTTTTTTTTTTAAAAGGTAAATTTCAAAATT
>VZTI01004542.1:2961511-2997220 GCA_013397865.1 Struthidea cinerea | reverse complement strand
TTTTTTTTTTTTTTGCAAGAGCTAAATTTCAAGACTGGGAAGCTTCAAGTGAAAAGGCAGACACAACATGGGAAACGGCATTTTGGGATCCAGCCTACGGTTCTTCCTTGTAGACTTTCCATGTTCACAATCCCCCGAGCTCTGTAAAAAGTAACAACCTAAAAAAGGAAACCTAGGATTCTTTTTCTTCTTCTTCTTCTTTTTTTTCTTCTTCTTTTGTCGTCTCTTTGCTGTAATCCTCTAGAAGAGGTTTGCCTTGTTGCAGGGGTGTTCTGAGTTCATGGTCAATACACTTTTTTTTGGCCCGGATGAGCTTCCTTCATACCCTGACCAGGACTGCATTTAACCCTTTTGGGACATTGTAGTAAAGTTTACCAATAAAAAGAGAAGTTTTACCCTAGAATATCTTCCCCGGTGGGAGTACCAGCTGTACTCATGTACTCCAAGCCCTTTTCTAATTTATGAAGTGTACAATTAAACTTCATGCAGTTGTTGCTTACCTCGTGCTGTCATCTGCTAAGAAACCCCAGCTGCTTCATTGTCCTCTCTGTGACTTGCAAATACATATATTCCAATTTCAGAACATTTTTCAAGATTCTTCACACATGAGCTGCTGAACACATGGTTTTCTTTCAAAGTACTTCACAAAAATGTTGGCTAACAAATGGTCTGAGGAATCTGGCAATTGCCTTGTGGTTAATTTTTAAAAAGAAAAAGCAGTGGAATAAAACCATATTTTGGGGCCAATATCTTAAAAAAAAAAATTATTTTTACTGATCCTCACTGGCTTCCTTCCTCCCCCTCAGTGCTGCCTTTGCTGGCTTATTTTTGTCTCTGGGCTTGGACGTGGCAGTGGGCATGGCCCAAAAGCAGAGCCTACTTTTGCAAGAAGGGTTTTTGGGTCCGTAACTCCTGCACCACCCTGCCAAGCCCTGGATGCTGTGCCAGGCTGAACCAGCGCTGTGGGAATGACCCTGCTGACTTGCCCTCACCCACTCCTGCAGCATCCTCGGGGCAGCTGCTCAGCACAGACAGAGGGGACCGCAGATGTGCTGTGAGCAGGGCTAAGCAAAGGTTTGTGATTACCTGTGCTCTCAGAGGGAGAGAAGGGACGCAGAGGGAAATGCGGAGACTCATTGGAAACACTTTGGGGATGGAAATGACGTTAGAAACCAGGCTGAGCTTCACAAAGCCCTGCACTTACAGACCCTTACTGAGTCCAGCTACGCTGAGTGGTGTAAATTGACCCAAAAGAAGCAGTTTAGGTGGTAATGGGGGAAGGGGTGGAATTGGTGACACTTTTGCTAGAAGGAGCTGAGTCAATCTCTTTGCACATACGTTTTGTACCATACTTAAGCAACATGTGGCCCTGCGTGAACATGTGGCCCTTTCAGAGCTGAGCACATGCAGGACATTCATACAACAGCACAAGCATTGATGGCTTTCCAACAAGGCTTGTCCCCAGGTGCCAGCTCCTGATGGCAGCAAAGGGAAACCAAGCTGTGTCCAGGGATGCTGCAGGACATCCTGTGTTACCAGGACTGGGCACCTCCCTTGGCCAAGAGGCACAATGTCTTGCGTCTTGTTTTTCTTCTCGCTGCAGTGCACTAATGCTTTCACAGCATGTGAACTGCTCAGGGAATGCTCGTCAGGATGCCAGGAGAGTGTTTTCACCATAAATGGTTAATCAGGCTTAATTATTGTGTCTGTTTGTACTTGGCAACAAGGGGTCCAACCAAAGACAGAGCACTAGAACACTAAAAAGGCAGGGTGGAGGGGAGGGCACTTATCAACAGAGCTGACAAAAGCTAGCGATGCTCTGAGCATTATCTCACATGTTTATCCCGTTCTAGATGCAGAGAGCAGCATAAGACACAGACCAGAGGGTGGCCACATGCTGAGCAATACTTGGGGCTATAGGCAGCAAGACAGACCACCATGGAAAGGGAAACAGAACAGGACTAAGGCTTGCAGCCCATCTCTTCCAACTTCTCAGCTGCATGCAGGGTTGAAATCTCTGGCAGGTGGAGCCATTCTGTGGAACGTTGGAACAGGCTGCCCAGGGAAAAGGTTGAGTCACCATCCCTGGAGGGATTTAAAAGACATGTAGAGGTGGCACTGAGGGACATGGGTTAGTGGTGGACTTGGCAGTGCTGGGTTAACGGTTGGACTCGATGATCATAAGGTTTTTTTTCAACTTAAACAATTCTGTGATTCTACGATCACGACCTGCGGAAAACCGCATGTTTGTGGCTTTCCATCAGAACAAGGTTCTGCTCAAGTCTGCTTCTGTGTTAATGTTCTCTGCTGTATAAAAACCAGAAAAAGTGACAGCTATGCCCCCTCCTTCCCTTCCACAAAGCTTTCCCTTCCATATGAGACACATTACCTTCTGTAGTGGGTCCTAATGCGTCAATTGCTTCTTGTGAGACTTGAGGCAGGGCAGCAGTGGTGGTGGCCAGCAGATGGGGATTGTCTGGAGCAACAGCTGTCTCTGTCTCTTGTCCTGACACCACAGGAGGGGAAGGCTCTATTTCAAGCTGAGCCTCTTCAAGGTTCCCGAGTCCCTGTGTTGGTTCAACATCTGCAGTCCTGGTACTAATTACAATGTCTGGGACAGAGGTTTCCCCTGAAATGCCTGTGATCGAGTGTGTCACAGCTCCAGATGTTGCATCAGGAATCTCCTTCTCCTCAGGAGTACCAAAGGGCTCCCCACTGGCCAAAGATGTGGCAGCTGTTTTGATGTTAGCAGCAGGCAGTGTAGATGCTTCCCCACTGGTTTCATGGACTGTGGATGCTTCTATGCTGATCTCAGGAAATGTTTCACCTCGGGCTTCTTGACTTGCGGGTGTTCCTACGCTGATTTCAGGAAACGCAGAAGTTTCCCCGCTGACTTCTTGAACTGTGGATGTTTCTATGAAAATTTCAGGATAGGCAGATGTTTCACCCCTGGCTTCTTGACTTGTTGGTGTCTCCATGCTAAACTCAGGGAATGCAGATGTCTCCCCACTGATATCATGGACTGTAGACGTTTCAATGCTAATCTCAGGAAATGCAGATGTTTCGCCTCGAACTTCCTCACCTGTGGATGTTTCTATTCTAATTTCAGGAAATACAGATATTTCACCACTGGTTTCATGGACTGTTGAAGTTTCTATGCTAATTTCAGGAAAGGAGGACGTTTCCCCACTGATTTCATGGACTGTCGAAGTTTCTATGCTGATTTCAGGAAAGGCAGAAGTTTCCCCACTGGTTTCATGGACCGTTGAAGTTTCTATGCTAATTTCTGGGTAGGCAGATGTTTCACCCCTGGCTTCTTGATTTGTGTATGTTTCTATTCTAATTTCAGGAAATGCAGAACTTTCTCCACTAATTTCATGCACTGTGGAAGTTTCTATGCTGATTTCAGGAAAGGCAGATGTTTCTCCACTGGTTTCATGGACCGTCGAAGCTTCTATGCTAATTTCAGGGTAGCCAGATATTTCACCCCTGGCCTCTTGGCTTGTGAATGTTTCTATTCTAATTTCAGGAAATGCAGACGTTTCCCCACTGATGTCTTGACTTGTGGAGGTTTCTATTCTAATTTCAGGAAATGCAGATGTTTCCCCACTGGTTTCTTGTATTGTGGATGTTTCTGTGCTACTTTCAGGAAACGCAGAGGTTTCCCCACTTACTTCTTGACCTGTGGATGCTTCTATGATAATTTCAGGATAGCCAGACGTTTCACCTCTGGCTTCCTGACTTGTGGGTGTTTCTGTGAAAATTTCAGGAAATGCAGAGGTTTCCCCACTGATTTCTTGAATTGTTGATGTTTCTGTGTTAAATTCGGGAAATGCAGATGTCTCCCCACTGATTTCATGAATCGTGGATGTTTCTATACCAGTTTCAGGAAACGCAGATGTTTCACCACTGATTTCATAAGCTGTTGATGTTTCTAGAGCACCTTCTGGCAGTGCGGATGTTTCCCCACTTAGTTCGCCTGATGCAGAGGCTTCACCACTTGGCCCCAAACTGTAGGGAAATGTGACGATTTCCCCACCCAGTTCCTGCGATACCGTTGGTCTTGTCACCACTTCTACTAAATCAGAAGTGACTAAAGGGATTCCTGGAAGCCCTGAGGCCTCCCCACTAATATCAGTCACTGCTGAAGACTGTCCGCTTAGATCTGTGGCTCCAGAAAAGTCTCCACTGATGTATGGGATTCCAGATGGCTCTCCACTCAAGTCTCCTGCCCCTGAAGGAAACCCACTGGTCTCCACAGCTCCAGACCCTTCTCCAGATAGTCCTCTGTCTCCAGAAGTAAATCCACTGATTTCTATCACCCCAGATGGTCCTTCTCCCACTTCCTGCGCCACTGAGGTCTGTGTTACAACTTCCACCAAAGTGCTATCCACAAGAGAGACAGTGGGAAAACCAGAGGTGAGTCCACTTTCCTCTCCAGAGAGCAGACCACTGGTGACATCCACTCCAGAGATGTCTCCGCTGCTGTCCGTCACTCCGCTGGGATATCCGCTCATCTCCAGCACTCCAGAAACACTCCCACCAAAGTCTACATGCCCAGAAGGCTCACCACTGATGTCAAAGCTCCCAGATACCACGCCTGATGCATCTTCACCTCCTGAAGGCAATCCACTGGTTTCCAAAGTCTCTTTTGCTTCTGCTCCTGTAACTGGGGGGGTTGTTGTCACTTCCTCCAGAGTGGCGTCTACAAAGGTAACACCAGAGGCTTCGCTGCTTCCATCAATACCAGACGGAAGGCCACTTAGGTCCACTAGGCCACTGATCTCATGTGTTCCAGATGGTTCTCCACTGGCATCCAGTCCTGAGGGCAACCCGCTAAGCTCAGACCCTCCCGAGGGCAGCCCGCTGAGCTCGGGTACCCCAGAGGGCTCCCCGCTGGGCTCAGCTCCTGAAGGCAAGCCTTGGATTCCACCACTGCTGTCCCACTCAGAGGATGGGAACCCTGACAGATCTCCTTCACCGCTGACTCCGATGGACCCTTTTCCCTCCTCTCGCCGTTCTGGCACTGTTGTTACAACTTCCACCAATGTGGTATCCACAAGAGAGACGGTAGGAAAACCAGAGGCGAGCCCACTTTCCTCTCCAGATGACATGCCACTGACTAGCTCAGTGCCAGAGATTTCTCCGCTCACTCCAAAAGGCAGCCCGCTGCTTTCCCCTTCAGATGGCATCCCACTGGTTTCTGGTATCCTTGAAATAGACACCGATATCTCCTCCTCTGCAGAAGGCAGGCCACTGATATCAACAACGCCGGAAGGCACACCACTCAGGTCTCCTGAGGGCAGCCCACTCTCTCCAGGTGGGAAGCCACTGGCATGCAGGTCTACTGATGGTAATCCGCTCTCTCCAATCCCCGAGTGCTCTCCGCTCAGTTCAAAAACTCCAGAAGCTGGTTCTCCGCTTGCATCCGGGACTGCAGGTACCCACCCGGATGCCGAAGGTTCACCACTGACTTGATGCTCTCCAGATTCAGTCACCTCCCCTGACACTTCACTGATGGAACCACTGGTAATTGTTTCCTCTGGTACTATGGTAGCTGGAGGAAAAGCAGATGGACTCACTGGAAAAGAAAGAGCAAACAAAGAGAAGGAGTTGGGAAAATTATTTCTATTTTGGGAGTGTCCCAACCCTACACCACCAGCCCTGCATGACAGAGGCTACAAGGAAGCTCTGAACCCACCTGAGAGCAGTGACACATCGGTTGGAAAGACCTCTGTTCCCCAGGCTGTCTGATTCTCAGGTTGAGTGGCAGACTCCAACTCCACGGTCGCCTCCTCCCCAGAGGGCACCCCCTCCACTCCTGGGATCACCTGTGTTGCCAGCACATCTTCAAAGAACAGGGTGACCCCCTCCTCCTCCACAGGAGGCAGAGCTGGAACAAGAAAGGCATTGAAGGGAGTTCCCAAAAATTCACAATCCAAGATGCCGGTGAAGCGCCTCACCCAAACCGGCACCCCAACATGCCCTGCCTCCCTTTTGAAACCCCTTTCCCTGAGGAGACAGGTTTCTGCAGCCTGCAAGGGCTGGGAGGGTACCTCTGAAGCAGAAGGCGTGGTGCCGGGACAGCGGGTCGGGGAAGCCCGTCTGGTTGTGGTGCTGGTACAGGGTCCTGACGCCCGGCGCGTCCCCCCCGCAGGCGGGGCGGGGGCTCACGATGGGGTAGCGCAGGCTGCCGTCGGCCAACCAGCCCGCGTAGCACCTGTCCAGGCCCTGCTTCCAGGCGGCGTGGAGCTGGCCAACGGAGGCCAGCGTGGCGTTCTGGCTCTCACAGTACTGCTGGGCTTCCGGGAAGGTGAACTGCTCCGGCTGAGTTGCGAAGAACACATCGCCTGAGGGATGGGAGAGAAGAATGGGTGAATCCCTGCATCCCAGCGATTTACAGGCAGAGGTGGAGGTGCGGAGCACATTTTTGCTGCGCAGCAGTGCTCAGGGGAAGGGGGAGGATGTACCCTTGAGCCTGTCGATGTAGCAGTACACGTCGTAGGTCTCCGAGGCCGGGCGCATGCCGTATGACCGCACGCCTGGAGTGTTCTCTTTGTCTCCCACGCAGTTATTTCGGGGATTCACAATGGGATACCTGCCGAAAAAAGGAAGAGAGGAGGTAACTCAAGGTCAAACTTATTTAGCCAGGATTGAAGAACGTCAGTGTGCGTGGGAGCAGGACATGAACTCTTCACTGTTTGAGGTGCTCTGAGCCCCCAGTGTGAGTTTGAGACAAGTCCACTTACAGCTCGAGGCAATAAACACAAATTTCCTGCTACTCTTCCTACACCCCAGGAGGGCTCACTGCTGCAAGATGCATACACAGGTGAGGAAATGAGGAAAAGAAGTGGACAAGAACGTGTCTATTGGCCACTGAATACCATGGACTGGAGACAATCTTGGGTCAGCAAAGCTTTGGATGCTGATGTGGAGAGCAGCAGGATAGACCAGAGTAAAGCCTCAATTTCATGGCTGAATAGTCATTTTCAGGGGTGTTTTCCCCAAGTCAGTGTGACTTTACCTGACTGTCTGGTCCCGCAGCCAGCCAGCATCACACTGGTCGAAGCCAGCCTCGTAGGCAGCCTGGAGCTGCTGGGGGGTGGCAATCACGGCGCTGTTCTCCAGGCAGGCCTTCTGGGCTTGGACGAAGGAGAAGGCGTATCTGCTGGTGGCTGCACGGTAGTGAAACACCACACCTGGGGGAAGAGAAGCTGTGGTGAGACAGTGGGTACAGGATCCTCCCGCACTGAGATGCGTGACCAGAAAGGGTCTTCCAAAAACCAGTGCGAGGGCCAGGCCCTCTCAAAGTCCCTGTGATGGAGATGCCTCATTCATGGAGCTCGGCTGCCACAGAGGGTGACGTTCTGGGGATCTATCTAGCCCTCCTCTAAGGTCTTCCTGCATTGACTTTCCCCTTTCCTGGAGTCAGCTGCACATGGGAGAGCAGAGTGTGACCACTGCAGCCCAAGCCCTGGTCATCACATGATGGGATGGCCCACAGCCTTCTCTCCCCTCCTGTCCTACTGTGGTGGAGGCACTCAGCCTGTCCCTGACCCCAAACAGGCCTGTGCACCTCCAGGGACCTGCATGCCCTCTGGGATGGCAGAAACTCAGGCTGTTTTCAGCTGAATGGTTACCTCTAGAACGAACTGACCTTCAGGCTTCTCGGAGTCCTGGTGACTTACCCGTGGGGGAGATGGGCTGCTCGGGGAGGTGACCGGCACCGGGGGCAGCTGTCACTTGCACCAGCTGATCTTCCACTGTGAATGCCGAGGCAGACTCCAGTCCTGGTGTGACAGTCACCCCCAGGAACTCTTCCACCGAGCTCACCTCTGCCGTCTCGGTGGTACCAGCAGTGCCTAAGGCTGCGGTGGTGATGGCAGTGCCTAAGTCTATGGTGGTGGCCTCTTCAGATACAGTCCACACTGCTGTGACATCCTCCCTGGTCACATTTTCCTCCTCTGTGGCAGCTGTCTCTACCGTGACAGCGGTGGTGAAGAGATCGGGCAGGGCAGTGAAGCCCTCGTACAGCTTGGTGGCGGTGGGGGTGATCTCAATGGGCTCCAGGGTGGCGATGCTGCCGCGGGCCTCCTCCTCCGTGGCGTTGCGTGACAGAGGCAGCTCCACCTCGGTCTGGGTGACAGTCTGGACAGTGAAGGCGCTGCCCAGCTCGCTCCCTATCTCGTCGATGAACTGCCCCGGGACCAGGCTCTCAATGTCGTCCCCTGCATCAGGACACAAGGCAGCAATCAGAGAGGGCAAGGTCAGTCTGAGGAGGTGAACTGCGCTGGTGCTGCCTCCAAGGAGCAGCTGGGTATCTGCTGGCTCTGGCGGGATTAGGAGAATCATGACAGTTTGGCAAAAGAAATGGTTTTCCTTCCTCCGCTGTTGCTCTCTACAATGCCTCAGCACGGAGGGCATGGTCACGAAGCACCGAGCCACCTCATGCTCCAAATCTGGCTAATCAGCGGGGACATTCCCTGCTCTCCTGCCAGTTCTCCTTCCCGGGATCACCTTGCCCATATCCAAGTCTGTACTGACCTCTAGTGCCTGCTGCAAGGAAGTTAAGGTGGACGGAGGGAGGTCGGGGAGCTTGGGTAACCTCCACAGCAGATCTGTCTGAGCCGACGGAGAAAGACAACTGGGTCCTCACACTCAGTGCGTGAAGCCTCACCAGGATCACCATCTCCTTCTGCTCTGCCCAGGTGACGACTTAAGAGCTCATCCCATGTAAGCATCCTAACCCCATTGCCAGGACAGCCAAGGCCACTTGCTGTACCAAATACATTCAAATAGCTCCCACCTTTCCCCTCCCAAATCACTTTCCTGCTCAAGTCACATCCCTCGGGTCTAGGAGAACGTGCTTAACATGGCACTGAGCTGACAACAAGGACAGTGGTTTACAGAGCAGCATGAAACAGAACTGTGAGGGCAGGTAAGGGAGGGATGGATCACGTCTTGCATATGTAGCAAGGCAGGTCTTGGCTGGGGAGGGAAAAACTCTGAGGCAATGCCTGGGTTTTCCTCTAATACTGCTTTCCTTGCTCCACGTACAATTCCATTTTACTGCTAGCTCATTTTAGCCAGTATCTTTCAGATCTCAAGGAATTCAGAGATTTCTATAAAGATGCTCAGACAAGGACTGACCATATGCAGCAGTTTCAGATGTGAACCCTGAGATAAACAGAAAGGTGGACCAGTCTTTAGCTTGGCCACATAACTGGGTACCTGCAAGGGTCTTGGAGATGGATCTGGGCACAACAGATCTGATCAGAAGGGTTTCAACATGTATTTTAAAATATTGTTATTTTTTTAACTGTGGCAATCCTATCTGAATGTTGGCCTCTGGCTGCCCTGAATAGACCATATATCACTGTGTTTTCCCCTCTCCTTGCTGCAGGGAGAAGTGTGCAGTTAGAAGAAAGGGGGAGTATCTGGGATGCTCTTCACTTTCTAGGTGCAATTTTGATCCACGATTCCCAGAGACTGCGTCAGTCTCAGATTTATCCCAGCATGGAAACTCAGTCACGCATCTGTACCACATCGCATCTCCTCACTACACACATCTTCAGGGTCAGACCTGTTCTCTTTCTCCTTCACTTCCTTCTCCAGCATTCAAAGTCTTGTATATGAAGCACCTGAGCTCTGCTTCGTGTCTCCAGGAGAGCTATAAGAGCAGAAGGGTGTGGGAGGACTGGAGAGAAGCAGGCTCTGTTACACCCACCTCCAGAGAGCCCCCTATGTACAGGTCAAGCAGCCTTTCTGGATCTGCTATCTATCTGAACACAAGCAGAGGATTTCGCCCTGTGCCAAACCCGCTTTCCACCTCTCTTTTATTTTAAAACCCCCAACAACAAAGAAGCAAGAGGTTGTCTCTGGCCAGGGAGCTCCTGCTGGCTGGTGTGCAGAGGCACTGCTGAGCCCCACAGCCCCGAGCACTCACCGCTGTAGCAGATGGCGTCGTAGCGGGAGTCGGGGTGCGGGTACCCCGTCTGGTTGATGTACAGGTACACCGTCCTCACGCCCACCAGGTTGCCCCCGCAGTTGGGCCGTGCTCTGGAGATGGGGTAGCGGACGCTGCGGTCGGCCAGCCAGCCCGCGCTGCACATGTCCATGCCGTCCTTCCAGGCCAGGTACAGCTCTCCCGTGGTGGCCAGGCGCGCTCCCAAGCTGCGGCATTTGTCGAAAGCTTCTTGGAAGGTGAACTTCTCCGGGGCAGTGGCATAGAAGACTTTGCCTGCAATCACACCATCCATTAGCACGGGAATTACCTATAGAATTTAATCCCAATTCCCTTTCTATCCCCTTCCCACTCCTGCGAGTTTGGGTAAGATGAAGAATCCCGTGTGTTAGAGGTGAAATGCAACTCCATGTTGGTGACTTTGTAAAGACCAGGAGAAAGTGAGTCTCACAGACCAAATGCAGAGTGGAGCAAAACACACCACACCAGCTGGAGCCACAGGGCAAGAGGGAGATAAAGGACAGCTGCAGTTCTGTTCTGCTGAATATCAATGGATCCCTGTCAAAAGCACGAGTGATTGACACCTCTGAATGTCACACACTCAAAGGGCTGACCAGGCAGGATGGCGTGGACTCTGGTGGAGGTTAGATGGACTCCACCCTCTGAACTGCATTAGTCATTTGACATTAAAATTGTCCAAGGTCTAATAAAAAGACTGTAGAGAACATCTGGCCTGGCCGGGGTATGTGCTTTTCCAGCTTTAACCTGTCTTTTCTCGAGGCCCTTTGCCTCTGTATTTGCTGTTGCTCAGTCTAGGCATGATCAGGGCTTTGGCTGCTTCTGTGTCTAGTAACAGCAAAAGCCCCAAATCACCTTGCATTTGCTCTGCATAGCAGTAAACATCATAGGTTTCATCTGGCTCACGGACACCGTAGGTCCTCACTCCTGGAAATTCGTCCTTGTCACCATAGCAGCGCTCCCGGGGCCAGTGGATGGGGTACCTGAGGGAGAGATTGTGGATAAGGAGTGAGGGGCAGGACCCTGGCAGCCACAGGAGGCTGGGAGGGAGCTGCAGAGTGTGGTTTTGCCATCCTGCCCTCACTCTGATGGTCCTTGGAGCACCGACCAAAGACATCAGGACAAGGAGCCTCGCCAGTGGGGGAAGCACAGCTTGGTCTGGTTGAGCCCCATTTGTGCATCTTGGCACAGCACTGGTTTGGTTCAGGGAAGATGAAGGATCAGGATGAAGCCATTGTCCACTCAGTTGTCACCACCAGCTGAGGAGGACAGTGGTCACTCTGCTCTCCTGCTGGAGATTCTCCTCTGGCAGAGAATGGCTTGCAATCCACCACTCCCTCTGCACACCAGCAGTTACAACAGCTGCTATTAACAACCATTTTCAGTCAGTGGCTTCATTACAGACGTCCTTCCCTAACAACCCTGCCGTGGCTTTCCCTTCCCTGCATGGCTTCTCACCTGACAGTCTGATCAGCCAGCCAGCCAGCATCACACTGCTCGTACCCATCCTCGTAGGCAGCCTGCAGCTGCTCGGGGGTAGCAATGACAGCACTGTTCTGGATACAGGCCTGCTTTGCCTTCTCGAAGTTCAGGGTGTACCTTGTGGAGATTGCTCTGTAGTGGAATACGATGCCTGGAAAAGATGATGGCCATCACTCACAATCACCAGCCCCTCACCTTCCAGAGAAGGTGCAAGAAAAAGGCAAAAATAAACCTCATCCTGTGCAGTCCTGCAGTGGAAGCTGTCTCCCTGTCTTACACAGAAAGCAAAAACCACAAAAAAGAGAGGGATTGTACAAAACCTTCGTTATCTTATCCACCTGTTACTAGGACAGGCTTTGCAATACAGCAATGGAAGTTTTTCCAGAACAGCCCAATTCTCCAGATGAGGGCATCCCATCTCCTAAAATGTTTGGAAAAAATTAAAGGTCTGATAAAGGCTGTGTTCCAGCTTTACCCGCTTGAGTAATAGCCCAGTGTATCCAGTACCAACTCCTGCCAAGGATGTCGTCTTGCTGTCTCTGTAACTCACCTTCTGCCACACGAGTCATTTTCTTGCCATGTTCTGCCGTGAGTCATTTTACTGGTTTGTTTAGTCTGGTCCTAGCCTGCTAAAATAAATGCTTGGCCCGTGGCTTCTGCTCACCCACCCATCACCTTCTCTGTGACCTGAGAGAAAGGGCTTATTCCTCCACCCATGTGCCTCTTCCTCCCTTCCACCCGGGCCCAGCAGCAAGACACCGAGAGAAAAGAGCAAGGGCAGGACCCCACCTTTCACTAGGACCTCTATCGTGTCTTGTCTGTCCTCAATCCCGTACATCACTTCACAGCGATAAATCCCAGTGTGGTTGGACCTCAGCGCCTTGATCTCCAGCGTGGCATCGGTGGGGATGGCGGGGTAGTTGGGCAAGGATATCGCCTCCCTGTACTCGCTGTTGAGCCGGATCTTCCCACCGGTGGCCACCAGCAGGACAACCTCGGTCCCGTTGGAGAGCTTGCTCCATTTGATCCGCGGGGTCAGCATGACGCTGGTGTCCTGCTCCTCTGGGATGTTGAAGTAACACGGGATGTTCAGGGAGCTTCCCAGGATAACACGCAGGGGAGACTGCTCAGGTATCTTGACTTCCAGGCCATCACTACTGTCTGCCAGTTCCCAAACAGAGCAATGGTTACATCAATAACACATGTAGTACAAAATATCCCGTGTTTCCATATGATCCAGCACCTATATCTGCTGTGCTAACCTGCACCCACATATTCAGACATGACCTATTTGGTCTAGTCTAGAAAGGGAAGTTGTGGCAATGACCCCTGCACCATGGCTGCTTTGGAGATTTGGACCAGTGCTGGATATAGGCATGGAGGGAGCAAAGGGCTCTGCTGCAGCCTGGCTGCTGCCCACACTACGAGATCATGCCTGATAATGTTTCAAAAGGGAAATGCTGAAATTCTCTTAGTTCCCCCACAAATCTGCCTTTGCCTGCAGCTATCTCCTTGGCTTCCCAAACACCAGAGCAGTGAGAGGCCGTGGCCCAGCAGCCATCCAAACAGAGCAGCCTTGTGTGTGCACAGCACACGTCCTGGGTACACTTGTGTCTGGGGGCTGCCTGTCCTAGGAGGTGGGACCAGAGCGCAGCACATGGCTCAGTCCTGCTTTCCCGTGGCCTGGACACGTACCTGAGAGCTCCACAGAGTCGGCTGCGGTGATGACTTGCAAACACACAAACACTAATAGCAAAGTGGTCATAATTTACCTGCAAGAAACAACACAGGGAGAAAGGGTTTGTGTATGCTCACAGGGAGCTGAGTGCTGTGGATGCTGCTGCGGGGCAGTGCAATGCTTTCAGCTGCCCCTGAAGCCTCCTACACTCCTCACACCAGCAGGGAAAGCCTGTCCCTGGGGAAGGATTCTGCCTCAAAGTGCCGCTTGCTTCAGGAAATAAGTCCATGAGACAAATAAATAAGATGCTCTGCTACAGACAACAGTCTGAAGTGTTATTATACATCCCTTATTATATTGCTTTCCCACTCTTTCTCTTGTGATCCAGTCTTACCTTTGGAGCAGGAAGACAATTTTGCAACAGGTCTTTACACACCTATTACGTGTTTACTCAAGAGGGACCATCACATCCACTAAGCCTTTGCCTCAGAACAGGAGCTGTCCCTCACTGGATATCCCAAACCAAACCAGAACTGGCTCTCAGGCCAGATGGTTGGAAGTAGTTTCTGTTCCTTAAAATGCCCTGAAGGGAAATTTGCCCTCTGCACGGTGGAAAAGTCAAACATTACAACTCTTTGGTCCAACACTCTTGCACCGAGAGCCAGCATATCCTTAAGGTGCAAATGGACCCAGAACTGATACAATCCTGGACATCTTAAATTCACCCTAAAAATATCTTCTTGGGATCCCTCAATTAGTCAGAGCAACCTGCTTCTTCTGAAGGCTTCAGGAAAAGAAAGGGTCATCCTGCTGACATTGAGCGACAGAAGCAATATAGGGAGGCCAGCTAATTTAATCCTAACTGGATTACCCTCCAGTATAATATCATGTCACGTTAAATCACCACAAAGACTCAAGTTGGTTCCAATATTTCAAATAAAAACCAGCTCCTCTGGCAACCCAGCACAGTTTGGCATCACGTTTCAGCCCTGACTCAGAAGGAAGGACCACACCTACTGAATCACTGGTGTTTCCTTTGAGGTCCAAATATGGTCTGTTGCACTCCTGTGATCTAGGAAGATTCCAGCTGACTTCAGCTGACAGGTAACATTCTGGGTACATGCCTGCTGGCCTTGTAGAAAATTCCATTACATATCTTCACTGGCACAAGAAAAGGCCAAAAATAAAGCCCATCCTCTACAGTTCAGCATTAACCTTCCACTTATGAAAAAACTGACCTCCGTGCACTCAGTCATTTGAACCTGACACACCACAAAACCTTATCTTTAGTGAGTAGAGACAGCTCAACTGGCAGAAAATAGGAGAGAACAGGGGTGGAACACACTGGCAGAGAGGTGTGGAGACTTCAGTTTGTAGGGCCGAACAAGATCAAAGGAAGATATCCCATTTTCTGCCGTGCATGGAATAAAATTTCAGGTAAGTGCTAACTTCAGGGAGAACTCTTGGAGCTGTACATGTGTTTGGGTGTCTCTCTGGTGAGGGGTGATGTCTGCACAAACAATGTACTACAAACCTCTTCTGCAGATGACAGCTGACTTCACCATTTCCCTCCAGGGACGGGCAGTTCGGAGCTCACTGCCCCGCTGCAGAGGAGGTCAAAGAGTCTGGCAGTCAGCACAGGGTCGGTGGGAGGGGGCCACGCCCACAGGGTGGGCTGTGGGCGGCAATGAAGTGCCTTCTGCTCCTCAGTAAAGCGAGGGGGATTGGAAACACCATCTGCTACTGACAAACAGCCTGAAATCAGCTTGGCCAAGCAGCCGTACCCAGGAGTCCTTCAAGAGCTGGCTGAGCGAGCTGCTGGCCCACTGATGTTCGCTCATAATCTGTGCTGGAGCGCTGGGGCAGGTCCCAAGTACCAAAGAACTGTGTCCACAGTCAGCCAAGATACACAACGATGAGCCTCATAAATAAGTGCCTGTTTGATTGACATAAATTCCAGGCGAAATAATGGAAAATCTGATACAGAGTTCAGTTCATTAAGCACTGAAGAATAGATGTAAATACTAATCTTAGTTAAGGCACTTGTGTATAAAACACGTGCTTCCAACCTTTTATTATTTGGCATGATTCTAAGCTTGTTTGGTAAGGCTGCCTGCATGGCTGCAACACAATGTAATTAGATTTTGATAAGGTTTGAATTTTTCAGGGTTCTATGATAAGAAGATGTGTAATGTCAGTAGCACATCCATGAAAACGGCTTAGCAGAAGCCAGGCTGGTGGGTCTCTAATGGGATCCACCTGAGGGACCTTGAGGGAAATATTTCCAATGGGCATCTGCTGGGGTCAGTATTAGTTCCAATGGGTTTCCGAATAGACTGTGCTTTAACAGAATCAGATGCAAAATTGTACAAGAGAGGCATGCCTGACAATGGGATGTTGAGTCCCAGAAAGAAGTCACTCAGGAGAGCCACTGCTGTTATCCAGCGCTAAACCAAACAGGAATTGCTCTGTGTGCATTAGAGGTGACCGGTGGGAATACTCTGCACATCTCTGGGCTGCCATGAAGATATTAGAAAAAGGTGGTGAAGAAATATCCACTAGCAAGGATCTGAGGGCTGGACAGAACGCTTTATGGGGGAAGACTAGAAAGTAGGAAGTTTGAACCTAATTACTGCAACAAATAAACAAAGAAAAACTGAGAAGTTGACAACTGTGCACAAATACTGTTTCAAGCAGAGGCTGCTAGCGCTAAAGGGCTCTTTAATCTCGCAGAAATTCATGACCAGAACTAATAGCTGTGAGACATATGCTGAGTAAACTCAAATGGGAAACAAAGTCCACATTCTGCACAGTGGGTGGTGGATCACTGAAACTGGTACCAAAGGAAGTGATGCAGTTTCTGTCAGGGTGGATCCTGCAGGGCAGAAGGGATTTGGGTAGAGGACACTCTCCTAACCACTAGTAGGAGCATTAAATAAAAACTCTTACTTCTCCAGGCTGCTTAGATGAGGTGCCCTTCACCGACTTGCATTTTGCCAGAATCCAAGTAAGCTGAGTAGCCCTGAGTGTCATGAGATGAACTCAGCCAAGAGAGGCAGGCAGCTTTAGACCTGGATTGCCTACTAAAGAATAGAAACGTCCTAGAGCATGGAGGCAGAGATGTTTAAATATAACAGGGGTTGGCTGGCTGAAAAGACTTACAGGGTCTGTGGCTGCAGCAAACTGGTATTGTTCTGAGTTGATATTTCTGTATACACTGGCAGTGGATAGGAGGAGAGCAGGCTCATCTGTCCATCAGGTAGACATCACAGAACAGAATGCCCTGAACAGAAGAAATTTCCTTTGTCCCAACAGTTAAGACAAGCTCATGCACTCTTAGTCTTATTCAAGCTTTATGCTGATCTTCCACAAGGAGAAACAGCCTCATATGACAACAGCTGGGGCCAGCAGAATCTTTGCAGTTTGGTTTAGCCATGGAGGAAAAAACCCAACCTCTTTTTATCCCACAGAAGCCCAGAGGAAATAGATTTTCCTTGTGAGCAGTGGTTAACAAATCAGAATAACAATGTTTTGGGTGTATTCCGCGAAAGTGTTGAGTCCCTGCCAGTAAGAAACCCAACCTACTCCTCAGGGTGCTGTTTGCAATGTTGATCTTCATTTTTCGTTCCCCTGAAGCATGCCAAAGAGATCCAACCCTGAGTCTGCACGCAGCTCTGGTTGGGATTCACTGTGCTGGGAATGCCTTTGGTTAATGTCCCGTTGTTACGGCAGTGGATCCATGCTGCAACACCTCTTCTCTGCGCTGTCTCTACTGGGATGTCCAGGCACATGCTGATGAGCAAACAGCTGCTTGAAGAAGCAGTTCTGGAGGCAAGTGAGTAAAGAGGGAGGCCTGTGTGAGCAGATGGCATGGATGATGGAGACCTGGTTTGCCTGGGCAAGGTAACTGGGCAGGTTGTTCCTGTCATTCTAAAGCAACATCTAAAAAGACTGTCGGGGCAGAGGAGGGTGACTAGCTCGAGTTGGAGGGTGACTAGCTCAAGTTGGATGCTGTCTCTTACAGAGGTGTAGGTTCAGACTGAGTGGGCTGTGCCCAAGGAGCAGGACGGTGCAGTTCAGCGTGTGGGAGTATCAGTGTGTGCAGGCTGCGATGGGATCTGGCACAGAGGAAAAGTGCTCCAGGGTGAGCGGCTGAGCTGCACGACTGGGAAAAGGCACAGCACAGTCTGGAGCAGGCTAAGCAGTGGCAGGAACATCCCCTGCTCACGATCTTACTGATTGGCCCCCAGCTGTAGCTGAAAGGCTACGGAGAGAGGTGGGCCTTGGAAACACGCTGGGAATACAGTCAATGCCCCTACCACGTGTGTCATAAATAACACAGGCCTGTGGACATAACCTCCTTTGGCTGCTTCTTTGAAAATCATAGCTGTATTCTGGCTGCTAGAAAAAGGCGAGCTCCTGAACCCACAGGAGCTACCAGATCACTGCTGGCAAGCTCGGATTCAGTGGCAGAGTCCTTCTCTTCTGGCAGAAGAAGTCACCCTGAGGTGAAGTTGTTCTGCACACACTTTGGTGGAGCTGAAAAGAGAGGTAGCAGGGAGCACTGCAAGGGGATAATTCTTGCAGCACAGGGCCCTCCAGACAGGCAGCAATGCTCACACTGTGCTTTCCGCCAGCTCCATGCTACAAAAACACCTCCCATCCCTGCAGATTGCTTTGCTGCGAAACTCCATTTGCACTTTTGGGGAGAGCAGCTGGAGCAGGCAGATTTTGCGGCGAGAAGAGAGAATGAGGCAGGTCGAGTTACACAAGGTCACGGCTGTGCCTCTGCACCAGGATGACTGTCCCTGTGTGGGGTACCGAGCAGTCTGGAGGAACGAGAATCCAACCAAACTGCCACAAAAATTCCGGCCATCCTACCATCTCTAACCAGTGCCCAAGACAGAAACAAGGCCCTCTCCAATTCAGCCTGGGCCAGGAAGAACTCAGGAAAATACTCCTGCCTTTCTGAAAAGGACAGGGTTGGGAACTGCTGGTAGGCTCAGGAGCTCCCCACCCTGGAGAACAACTGTCCCTTTCACTGAAGTTTGTTGCCACTGTATTTTACGCCTAAGACTGTGCTTCTGTATCAGGTTGTGTGCAGTGCCTTAAACTGGCCGCATATAAATATGTTTATTTGAGAATCTAAATGCGTGTGGAGGGAAGCGTGTACTTATGTGCAGACAGGTTTAATCCCTTGCTCTTGCAGCCACATCCCCAGCTTTTCAAAGGGCTGGAGAATGTGAAGGGAGCAAGAAAAGGAAAAGTCACTGCAGTGGAAGCTCAACAAAGTACCTACACAGTCAGACTGTACAGTGGAAAACAGCCAGATGGCCCGTTGGCAGCACAGCCGAAGATGTTTGCTTGCTGCAGAGCATTTTCTGTCCTAGTCTATTTTAATTGAGCCCCATCTGCAGTTTTTCCTCCTGTGGCCTTTGCTTGCTCCAGACCATGTTAATCACCATGTTGCAATAGTTCTCCTCTTTTCTTTTCTTTTCTTTTTTTTTTTTTTTTTTTTTTTTTTCAGTAGGGGCAGATGGATCATTTTAAGCTTCCTTCTTTCTCAGTTTTGGAAAGCCTTTAGTACACTTGCATTTTCCTTCTGGCAGCTAATAAAGTGTCACTCATTACCTAGAAGATATGCCTGGACATAAAGGCATGTCCAAAGACAATATTTCCTCTAAAATTATGGATATAAAGAGGCTCCTGAGCAAGCAGCTCTGTTTATTTAGCCTTGGATTCTCTTTCTTCAACTGGTTTTCCATCCCCAGTTTATTCCCCACCAGGGAACGGACCTCAGTTTCTCTAGGACATGTGGCCACCTCCATCCAACCTTTTCTCAGCATTATCATTTTCAGTCACCAGCACTTGGGACCAGGGGTTTGATGAGGTCTCAGGAGACCCCATCACCCAGCAGGGACATCAGGAGAGCACATCCTATGCCCTTGTAGGCTTTGGAGTCTAACGGTGGTTTCTCCTCTCCTCTGTAAAACTACAGACTGCTCCTCTGTGATCCCTACAAACAAACACTTTATTGTCCCTCGGTGTGTTCCCAGCCTCTGTGCTGGACTCAGGGTTTTTCAGTTAAAAACCTCAGCCAGGTCCAGGAAATGGAAGGAAAGGAAGAGGCGGGGGAGTGAGGGAGGTGGGCAAACCCAGCTTTATTTCTTCTTCTTCTTCTTCTCTTTTTAAATAAGGCAAACTTTGGAACAGAAATATGGCCATAAAGGCACTCCTGTGATTTTTCGTGTTTTTTCAGCTTCAAAGAAAATAGGAGAAATATTCCATTCTGTCTGGCTTCCTAACCATTCTGTGAGTGAGATCTTTATGTGCAGAGCAGCTTGGAGGCTTGGATGCTCCGTTTCTGAAACCATCCCTGCAACAACAAACTCTTTTTGTTTTCCCCCAGTCAGAAAGACACATGGCAGCAACTGCTCAGATACTTTGTCATCGAGGGATGTGGTTCTGGCAGCCCTGCAGCCCGGGCTGCCTGGATTGCTGCAGGGGATGGCAAACTATTGGCACCGAGGCACTTTTAGTGCGTAAGGCACAAAACAGAGAACATTTGTTGAAGATTAGGGATAGTGGGAGGTTTCACCTCAAGCCTCAGCTGGCTCCTGTCCTCAAGCACCCCATGCCACAGCAGGTATGGACATGGTCAGACAGCTCTGTTGATGCACCCCGGTGATGGTACCAGGGTGCCTTTAGCTGTGACATGAGCTCCAGGGCTCCTCTCTGTCCCCCGGCACAGAGAGCCAAAGCTGGTGCTACGCTCTACCCTTTTCAGTGTCTTTATGACTTCTCTTCCAATAAAAGAGTTGCAGTCTGTTATAGTCTGACTGTTCATCTGATTTTATTGCACACACACTACAGGAAAAGCCAGAATGCTCAAGGTTGCCATGCTCATGCTTCCAATGGGCAAGACGCCAGAGGAAATCTTAGCAAAACCTAACCAGTGCTGTGCTAGGTTCAGTTAGTGATCCAAGCTCAGACAGATGGTCTGGAAAAAAACTCCTACTGAACACAAAAGTCTCCCAAGCACTTCTCTCTTTTCTGATCTCTGCCACAGAGCAGCTCTCATCTTCCCCTGATTTCCATTGGTTTTTCATTATATCTCCATTGATTTCAGCAACAAGTTAAACACACAGGCTCCAGGACAGCAGAAGCCCAAACCACCAGCCATGCCAGAACTAGCTCTCTTGCAGGAAAACCAGAATTGTCTGCCACTAGCAACACCCACCACGGTAATTTTTCTATTCTTCAAGGATAGAGAAGTTGCAAAATACCCACTATGGCAAGCAGATGACAGCTGGAGCCTTTCAGGCAAGGTGTGGGATCAGCACCAAGCCCTGGGCTGCCATGGCTCCAAGTGTCTGCTTGGTATGGAAAGCCAGAACTACACTCAAACAGGCACTGGAGCCTCTGAATTCAAGGGAACAATGAGCCTTTGAGACTGGTCGAAGCCCACACTCAAAACCCTCTCTAGTCCAAGAGGAGGAACAGAAACTTCTAAAGAGCAGTTAATCTCCTTATAAAACAGATGTCTCAGCTGAGATCCTTTAAAGAGGGGTTCAGCCTTTTCTGTCAGCTAGCAAGGGAGCCTGGAGCACTGTTAGACATCTAATTTTTAGAGATTGGTGGATGTTTATGCACTTCATAAAGTCTCCTTATATCCTGTACACTTTTTTTCTGGAGCTGCTGTCAGCCTTGAGTGAAACTCCCCCAGACACGAGAAGCAAAACCAGCACAACACCAAAGAAGAGAAACCAGGACCTCCTTGGATGTGAGGTGTGAAGATGGCAGCTTGGGCCATGATCCAAGGAAGCCAGTAACAAGTCCTTCAACTGACAACTTTTCCCATCCAAATGCACTGGCTCAGTAGAAACCCCATGGAAACCACAGAAGCTGTTGTTTCTCTGCACCTAGGATCCGAGCTACTAAAGCCCAGTATGGAGGAGGAAGAAAAGATTGAGGGAGCTGGAAAACCCTCTGAGAGAGCTTGTGTAGGACAGGTAAAGCTCATCTGAGTGGCAGCATCCACTTGCCCCCACCACAGGATGTCCTATTGTTCTGCTGGAGCGTGTGGATGATGCACAGGCTGCACTGGAGAATTTCCCTCGTGCAGAATTTGACTTCTCACTTCTTTCAGGAGAAGGCCGAAGCCTCATTCATGCAAAGATGTAGCCTTAACAATGAGAAATCGTCCCTCTCTGGCTGCAGAGCAAGGTGTGAATGTGGCTGCAGAACAGCAAATCTCTGCAGTCTACACTGGCAGAAGATTCCAAAGAACCATGGAATGGCTTGGGTTGGAAGAGACTTTAAGAATTCATGGACAACCCTTCTGGTCTGACCCAGCTCAGCCCTTCAGAAGGATGGCTTTCTAGAAAGCAACAAAATGTTTGAAACCATGTTTTATTACAGAATCTATAGGCATGGAGACACAAATCATCACAGACTCTGCTCATTACTGCCCAGATCGGATAACTGTTAATACTCTGCCACCCAAAATCACCTTGGATGCAACATACGTGCTCCTAAGAAATGCCATGAGGAAGTTCACCTAACAGGGCACTGGGTGGCACCGGAAGAGACATTGCAAAGCTGGTTCCTGCCAGCTCCACAATGATCCTTCCAGGCAGGCAGGAAACACCACGCTAGCTTGGAATGACAACAACAACTGGAGACTCAGGGTGAGAGCCACAGGACCACGTGCATGGCTGTGGGGTCTCTGCAATGACCACACAGTCACTACACACAGGCACTAATGCTGTGCTGTGGCCACGAGGCCCCATTGCTGTAATGTCCCTTCCTGGGAACGGGCACTCCTCACAGATACAAAACTGCAGAAACCTCTTGCCGAGGACACTTTCAGCTGATGCACTCCACGCATCAGACTCCACCACGATCTTTGGTGAGGCTGTCCCCGCTGGGAGTACACACGGCTGGTGATATTAAACCTCCTCGTAGTGCCACATCTTGAACACGAAAGAGGTGGGTGAGCAATCATATCCTATCTGGGCCTTGCCCTAGAGAGTATGGCACGCTGCTGGTGCTTGGCAGCAGTAAAAGCAACCTTTCATCCAGCTTGGAGGAAGAGCTTCCAGCTTCATCACAGCCTCAGTATCTGACTCTTTTTGCTCCCCATTTTCTCTTTCCAAAGTTGGCACCTGAAAGTTTTCTCTGCATTAATTCCAGACATTGTGTAAACACTGTGCTTAGATTTCCTTAAATGAGGCTGTTTCAGCCCCAGCTTTCCTCCCAAGCAGATTTCCTGTCTCATAAATTCAAGACATGAACAGTTTAGTTTTGCTAGGAAGGTGGAATCTCAAACTGATCCTCCCTTTGGGATGACCTGGAAGACAAAAGGGCAAATGGCATGGGAGAGGGCCTGGGGTTTTCTGGTTACTGGCTGAAAGAGGGGAGCCATCCTGCCGTGTGCTGCTCAGGAGGTGGTGCCAGTGGTCCAAGAGACTGTTACTATTTGCCATAAATAATCTGCAAGTTTTAAAATCTACCAATTTCTTGACATATTTTTTTTTCTTCACAACTCCAGAAGACGGAGAGCAATATTTTCTTACCGGGCAGATCACTGGCATTTTCATTGGAGAAGCAAGGGATTACTGTTTTCTCATGCATCCAGATCCTCAAAGTATTTGCGACTCCTTAGAAAGGCACCTGCACATCAAACGTTCACACACACTCTTTGTGCAAGGCAAGCAGAGCAAGTCCTAGGAGTAAAAGAGCTTTTCCTCTCAGCCTCTACTCACTGGGACTTCAGATAATTTCTCTGGCAGCAACGTGAACCCCCAACCAAAATGCAAGTGTGGGTTTTGCTACTGCTGCTGAAGGATCTCACACACTCTGGTGTCAGAAGAAGGGTCTTTACCAGAGGATTTGGGTGGGTTTCCACCAAAGTGGTCTGTTGTCTGGGAATGACATGATCACCCTCAGTTCTGAAGGCACTGGGCTCACTTTGCCTTCCAGCTTATGGAGAGGGCACGCAGTATAAAGGGACCACAAGCTTCACATTCAGACTATAAATGAGGGTTTTGCTGCTTTGGCTGTGTTGAACAAGACTCTCCTACTTCTCCATTTCCTCTGCCAGCAAACCTCTGACAACTAAATTGAGCACAAAACAGCCATGCCAGCTTGTACTTCTCTAGGAGGTTGAATGGTACAGGAAGGATTAAGGAAGAGAAGCAGCTTTTCACTCCCATCGCTGGTTCTAGGAAAGCTTAATCAATGGCTGGGCACTGCACTGCCTCATGCATGACAGCAGGAGAATGGTTCGCTGTCTCCTCTCATTTCCTCCTTGACCAGCTCTCCCAGACCACTTTGTCCCCCTCTTGACAGCTTTAGCAGTGGTGAAAGATTTTGTGGACCATGGACAAAGCGCTCCCTCTTGGTGCCTTCCAGGGACAGAGCCAAGCAACTGGCGGGTGCTGAGCAGGGGCAGTGCCCGAGGCCGCTGTCTGGCTGTACAAACCAGGGGCTTTCCTCTAAGTGTGTGGATGGCTTAAGGCCCTGTTGAAAATTCACCAGATAATCTCTTCTTTCATGTTTTCCCTCTATATTCGTCCCCAGACACTCCCCCAGCCATTGCTGTCTCATGGAACCTGGTAGTCATAGAATATTGCAGAATGGTTTGAGTTTGATGGGATGCTAAAGATCATCCAGTGCCACCCCCCTCTGCTGTGGACAGGGACACCTTTCACTAGACCAGATTGCTCAAGGCCCTGTTCAACCTGGCCTTGAACACTTCCAGCAATGGGGCATCCACAGCTTCTCTGGGCAACCTGTACTGGTGTCTCACCACCCTCACAGGAAAGAATTTCTTCTTAATATCTAATCTAAACTGCCCTCTGTCAGTTTGAGTCCACTCCCTCTTGTTCTGTCACTACATATTCCTGTCCCAAGCCCATCTCCAACTCTGTTGTAGCCCCTTTATGTACTGGAACGTGCTCTAAGCTCTCCCTGGAGCCTTCTCTTCTCCAGGCTGAACAATCCCAGCTCTCCCAGCCAGTCTCTAAAGAAGAAGTGCTCCAGACCTCTGAGCATCTTCGTAGCACTGCATCCCTGTGCAGTTCTTTCCTTTTTTGTGTGCTCAAACTGTTCCTGCAGGAGATCCCTCTGGTGGGCAGTGCTCTCTTCGCTCTTAACTAAGGCACACAGTGTGTGTTTAACTTAACTGGCTCAGTCAATAAGTTCTGTGTTTAATTCAGTACTGCTCTGTTCTTTTGGGCCACAGAGTGCAGTCAACTGTCCTGTCCTGCACCAGTCATTCATTCCAAGGGGATTTCACCGTGCAGGGAACACCGAGGGATGCTCAGCTTTCCCTGCTAGAGGCACTTCCATTGGGCATGGACACTCATCCACTGCTCCTATTCACCTGTCAAAGCACTTTGTCCAAACAGTAATTCCTGCCTTTGGTTCAGACTGTCCTTTTCTTCTTGGGAAGAAACCAACGGGGACTCCAGGCAGAAAATAAATCTCTCTCTTGTGTTTTTCTACTAGAGTGGTGCTTTAGAACCAAGCCAAATTGTACAGCAGAGAACAAAACACGACAAGAAAGAAGATAACGACAAAATAGTTCGCAGCCAAACGAGCTTGTTTTGGGGCTGCCACAGAGAAGGACCATACATCAGAGACCTCAAAAGCTTTAAGTCCTATTTTATGAGACTGGCAGAGAGCTAGAAAGAAAGGAGCAAGTGATGGAAAAGATGCCTAAGAAATTGTCCTTTCTCAGCCTCTGACCCCTCCCTGCAGTGGATGTTGTTCTCCAGGTGATGTATTCTTCCAGCCAGGAGGAAAGGTAATGGGACTCCTCATCATAAGAGAGAGAATAAAGGGCAGAAGAGCTTCAATTCCTTATCTTGAGATTTCCATCTTGGCTCAGGACAAAACATCCCCAAGAAAACCCTTCAAATAAACACTTCCTGAAAAAAGCAACAAAGATAAAAGGATAAATTTTTATCATATGGGACCTGTTGTAGAGTCCAAAACTCAATCACAGCCTTTTCCTTTTTTTCCAAAAGTGTCTTCTTGAAACTGCCCACACTGAAAGGTCTGTTCCCTTCAAACGCGTGGAGAAACTACCCTACAGAACAGAGACACTGCATGGCAATACAGCCAAACTCTGTGACCCGAATGTATATTTTGTATATAGAGATCCTTTTCTCTACATACATTTGATTTTATAAACGGGCTTAGGTACGGCATAGCTTAGGAGAAAACTGCGTGGATGTGACATTGAAAGAGAGAGCAAGAGGAAGACAATTGCCCTCTCTAAAGTGGGTTTCAGTCTAGGGTCAATAATATCAACAATCCTTTCATTACAGCTCAGATCTGAGGACTCCACTGAATTACCCCAGCACAGGCAGATGACAGTCTCTGCCTTAGAGATCTTGGAATCCAGAAAGTGTGCTGCTGGCCAAGCCTGGAGAGCACAAATGTGGATTTGGGGAGACCATGGGAACCCTGAATAAAAGCAAGATTCTTACATGAAATATAAAATTATTCTGTGAGGTGTAGACTGTGAAGGGAAAGAAATGTAACCTTAACAAAAGCCACAGACATTTGTAGAGCTGCTGCTGCTGAGCCAAAATCTGCAGTTTGCTTAGCAAAGTCCATTTGTCATACATTCAAAAAGAGAAAGTGAGGTATGGAGGAAACCCAAACAGCAACTAGATGGGAAAAATAAGTTTTCTGAGAGGTAAATAAATTCCTATGTGCGAGATGTGGTTGAGGGAGAGCAGCAAAACGCTGCCCAGTGTTTGGTGGAGTGTTCTCTTAGGGCAACAGAAAATGTTGTTTTTCCAGAGATGTGTGGGACACCTTAAAACCAACAGTGCCCACATTCTGAGGAACAGAAAGGCACCAACACAGATCCCCTTGTAGGCAGAATAACTGCCTGGCAATGTGTTTAAAACCTGCAAATATGGTCCAGCATTGACGGAGGAGATGTGGGCTTTAAAATGGATCCTGGAGCATGTTATGCTGGTATTTTAACTCAAATATGCGACAATACCAAGGAAAACTGTATAAAAGTAAAATTCGTTTTGTAGTATTGGCATAAAAGACCAATTCAAAGGCAAGCAATAATTATGATTTATTTTAACCTATCCTGTCACTCTTCCAGTAAGATGGGCAGGTAAATCATCTGGTGGCCAGATCCAGTTACCACTGGAATCAGTAGTAAAGATGCCATTTACCTCTGAGGTTGGGAATATTAATCCCAAATTCTTCTATTAAAACCTAGTCTAGACAGGTAACTGCTTGCAAGTCCTGAAAAGACAGCAGGGAGAGCCCTCAAAAGGATGTCTAAATCCCCACAAGTTGGCACAGAGCGCTCTGCTTTCAGACAGAAGAAGAAGTGATTCCTTAAGACAACACAGAGAGGAAAATCCTCTACGGCTTTTACACACAGTGTGAGAACTGGATCAAATCGTACATAACATCTGGGCACTGTCACAGAGCAGCCTGCAGGTCATGGAAATTCCACAGCTGCCACTGAAGAGCCATAGCAGCATTAGTGGACACTGAGGCACCACTGAAATAAACCACACAACAGGAGAGATGTTCAGGAAGGTAGCCGACAGCTAAATGTTCAAACCAAAAATACTCTCTAACACTTAGGATGAGCATTCCTGCAAACATGGTTGAATGAGTCATGCTTCAAGTTAATGATTTTTAATGAAAGTAATGGGAAGGTGAGGGGCTACAGTGATGATCATTTTGGCCCCTAAAGTTTGATCCATACAGAGTCCAGCCTTGTCCAGCCAATATCTGGAGTCTCTCGAGCCTCCTGTGAGCATTGGGGTGTGCAAAATCCATGCTGGACATCGTCTCCCCTTAGGCTGTGAGCTCTGTGCTTGCTCTCTGCACAACTCAGTGAATCTCCTTCCCACCACTAGGATGTTGCAAAAGGGAATGAAAGCTAAAAGCAAAGTATTTTGGAAAGCAAGAGACACCAGACCCACTGGTCATTAACAAATTTAACAGGTTGCTTCTAAACTGAGCTTTCAAGGATCTCGAGTACAAGTTTTGACGCTATAGCAAAGGGTACAGCGCTCTCTCGTGAGGTGCTGTGAGATTCCCGGGAATGTCAAAATCGTGCAGTAAAACTCTGATGGTCTGACAAATTGTGCATAGTATTTCAGAATTTAGAGATGCAAATGGACGAGCAAGGCACATAATGGAATTTGCAGAATTGCTTCTCTCTGTCTTTGGGTACTCTGCTGTAAAACTGGCTTTGAATCCCTAAAGCAACTTTGGGAAAAGGACTAATTTTATAAGGGAGATAAATCTAATCAGCTATCTGAGCATCTAATGACCCTCGTACCCAACCAGTTTAGCAATATTATTGTTTAATTATGCCCAACAGCACAGAAGAGAGACACATCTCTGATGGGTGAGGTACTGCATGCAGATTTACAGAACACCAGTCAGCTGCACTTGAAGTTACAGAACAGAAAGCAATCCAGTTGGAGAATAGAAGAAACTGGAAATGAGCTGTGCCAGGGTTGAAGAGAAGGTGCCAACCAATGTATTTATCTTCACTTTTGCCAGTACACATAATGGAGAAATGAGTAAAGCTCCAGTGTTAATCTGAGACTGCAGTGTGAGAAAGTTTCCATTTCAAGCACAAAAATCCCCAACCTTCTTGTTTTTTTCTGCTAGACTATGATTCTGAAGTTGCCAAAATACCCTTTCTCCACCATTTCCTGAACAGATGAGATGCCATGGTAGATGCACGAGGAGTGTAGAACTATAGCATCTAGGAAAGAAAGGGCTGAGCATAACATATATAAAGCACACGTGTTTATGTCAGTTTGATGTGCTCATTCAAGTAGGAGGCCAATGGCAATTGTATGCAAAATGTCCAAAACAAGAGCAGAAGTGAGGTATCCTGTGAGGATTTAAAATCTGGAAAAGGGCAGTGTGATATTCAGCAGAGGCCAGCTCACTTGAGAACTTATTTCTCAGGAAGGCTTTGTAGCCCACACTGAACTCGAAGCTATATTTCTCAGAGTTGTATTTCTCAGAGTTCAGATATGTTGCATGTGCCTATGAGAGCTGGAAGCACAGCATTGAAGGTGAACCGAAACGAAGGTTTTGGTTGACTCTGAGTTCCTCATGTCTGTAACCCACATGCCTACCTGGATTTGGCAAAAGAATGGCCAAAACGGCCCAAAACATGTACACGTGCTGATGGGCACAAAGGAAGGTGCATGTGCCTATCGCTGTGCTGATACGGGAATGATTGTGCAGATGAAATGGGTACAGCACTGCAGAGGGGATCAAGGGCATGCTAGGGTTGGTCTGGAGCACTTCAAAATGCTGGACAGGTTCAGAGCTGAACAATAAGAGCAATGAAGACCCTTCTGTCCTCTGCTAAACACATCTCAACATCACTGGTGGTGCTGAATCCTTTCCATGGCTCCTGTGACAGGCAGGAAGCCACACGACAGGGCTGGCAGGTGATCTCTGCTCTAAGTAGCATCAAGGTCTTTTTTCAGGAGACACATTGCAGGAAAACTGGGAATTATGAAGGCACAAGGATTTTGTCCCGAGTCTGGAAAAATGGTTCCTGGTCTTGAAGGACACAAGGAAGGGTAAAAATCCCGTGGGCTAGTTGGCTAAACAAAGGGCTGATCCCTTTTCCTGCTGGCACACAGTGATGGTTGCAGGGTAGCATTAGCTCTGTGGCCACTGACCACCCTGTTTTTTGAGAGAAGGCCCAAGTTTCGGCGGTGAAGGGCTAAGCTGGGAGCCCAGTGTCCCTCTCTGCACAGTGCTGGTGTAGCAGGCAGTATTAGCAGGGTAAGAACCCTGCAGCCTGATGGGATCACTTACATATCAATTACCACGAGGCAGCAGGGTATTATTTATACAATAAGTGCTATACAAAACAGCAGAGCGATAGTTAGAGGGCAAATACCACGGGCAGGAAAGCTGCAATTTGTTCTGCAGCAGCAGGATGTTCTGCGCACTCCAAAGTGCCGGGCAGGATGAGGGTGATGCTTACACACCAACTCCTGTATGAGGACAGGTTATTATTTAAACCCCAGATACAATGGCAGGGAAAGAGTATTATTTACTAACCAGGCCGAATGCAGTAGCGGCAGTGGCAGTAACTGCATGGTATAATTTACAGCAGAGGAAAAGACATCATTTGCAGACCAGTTATTAGAGAATGGGAGGGTGTTTGCTGTGGTACAGCACCGAAGCATTACTTTGAAGCTGAGCACTATAGAGGTACAGGGTATTATTTATACACCAAACACCAGAGAAACTATTTTTTGGGGGGTAAGTAACAGTGACAGTTAATCATTTATATGAAAGCCATTCTGTAATTTCCAATATGTAACCTACATGATTATTTCAGCCTTGAAACCGTGGTACAGATGATGTAATGTTAATTATACTGAGATCTACAGCTGCTCTACCACAGGGCTGCTAAGCTGGAATAATCTTCTGAAGTCAGTAGATTTATGCCAGCAAAGCTACTGAATCTGCCCTGCCCTGTGCAAAGCCTGTGGTGCCTGGGGATTTCCAGGGGTGTTTATCCCTGACCCTGTGCAGGATCCCAGCAGGAGCTGCAGGTTTTGCTGTGGATTACAGGTTATTCTATCACCAGCACAGTGACTGCTCTCTCAGCAGAGGTGCAAATGATGGATGGGACTTCCAGCTGGGAGGGATCAGCAACATTTTCATCTGTTTATCAGCTGCTGGCCTTTGCATTTCTTTTCACACACCTTTCTCATCCAGTCTGTGATCTAACCTCAGGCAGGAGATGTTCCTTGATTATTTCCTTTTAGTTTTCCCTACAGATTTTTGTGTCCTGTCGAATTATTCCTGTTAAGTCAAACCTGTATGTCTGCAGCCACGACAAATGATTCCTTTTGTCTTTCAGTGGTTGTCTACACTACTAAATAAACAAATAATAAAGTGTCCAAGTCTTCTGCCCACTGCTAAGCAAGGGCACTGGAGAAGCCAAAGGCACATGGAAATTGCCAGACCAGATGAAACCAATGGTGTGTTCAGACCAGTATCCTGTCTTAGACAAGACCTATATTACCAGCTTCAGAGCAAAGTTCTCATCATTGGAAAATAGGGAGAAAATTGCTGAGGAGGAAGTTTCTTTTTAACACGAGGCATTTAGTGGTTGCCTTCTGCCTTGAAGCATGAGTATTTACATTCCATATTCTCCCGCTAATGTACACTAGATTTATTTGGCATGGCTTAATAGACAATTTTACTCCTCTCAGGCCTAACCCGTGAGCACCACCCTGCCAGAAGAAATCTTCTGTCCTGATGACTTCATCCCCATGATACGAGGCGGTCGCTCCTGCAGATGCCCTTTTGTCTCGTGTCACTTGATATGGCCCCTGTTGAAGTGAGTCCCTTTCCTCCAGGACCTGCCCTACCCACTGCTGGCACAGAGGAAGGCTGGGGTCAGCTCCCCCACACCAAGGTGTGTCAGGAGATCCCTGGTTCCCTGATAACACGGTGGCAACAAGGACTATCCACGTGTTCAAGGCTCGTGTGGTGCCTCACTAATATCGTAGCAAGCACATCTGCCAGCTCAAGCTGTCCAGATCTGCCTCTCCTGGGACACCCCATAACCCAAGTTCTTCGCTGCAGTCGCTGCTCCTTTCCATCATAAGCACCCCAGCAATTAGGACACAGTGACAACCTGGCAGGAACTGAGCAATGAGGTAGGACTATTCATTCACCTGAGTTAATTTTGGGTCTTGCCCAAAGTTCTCCCTACTTCAACTGCTCCAAGTGTCCTCTGGCTTGCTCTATAAACTGGCTTTTATGGAAAAGCCATGAGTTGCTATGCCTTGGTTGACATAAAGAACAACTACAAGGGTGAAAACCCAGAGGATTATGCTTGTCAGAGATCTCCCATCTCCCTACTTTCATCTCTTGCTCCCTTCTCTCAGCAGAACTCTTCCTGTGGCTGTCCTCCTGTCCAGCTCCCCTGCACAGCAAGGTTTCCCCCTCAGCCAGCCTCAGGAACCGGCAGAACGGGTTTCCAGAACGGAAACCCACAGGCAAAGCCAGCTTCCAGGCTACTTCCATGCAGCATATACAGCGGGAATGGGGTCCTGGGGGCTTCTGGACCTTGCTACGTGACCAACATGCTCAAGGCACAGCATCTCCCTTATCCTTGCTTGGTCACAGCAGCAGTGACACGGCTCCAGCTGCCTCCATCAATGTGCTGGAGCCTTCGGGAGCATTAGATCACTACAGCCGATGGCACAGCAGTTGGGCTTGTAAAGCAGGGGAAGGAAGTGGGAGCGAGGCGGTCCGTGGGGCTGCTACTTAACACCTCAGAGCATTTTGACAGCTAAAGCACATGGAGGGTCTCGGGGTGTCCAAGTGGAATGATTCTGGTATTTCTCATCCTTCCCCCACCCTTCTGCTCTCTGCTCTGTATGGAGCAATCATTGGGGAGGGGGAATGTCACGCAAGGGAGATGTGGAAATTTTTCTTAAAAAAGGAAAGTCCAATGAAAAGCACACGAAGGAAAAAAAAAATCTCGGTGTGAAGCGTCTCAAAAAAGGCTGCGCGGGTAGCGCGACAAAACCCCCTGCCTATTCATCAGGCCAACAAAAAGCTTCTTTAGATTTATACTGTGAGCCCATTGAGAGGGAGGGGAGGGAGGCAGCGCTCACACACCGCCCTTGTGCACACAGCAGAGCCCGCAGTCCTGCCCCGCACACACAGGCCGGGCTGTTCTGCCCGCTCACAAGGAAGCTCTGAGTTTTTAAAAGTAAACTGTAAGGTTTCCGTTGTTGCACTGGGCTCAAGTAATTTTTTTTTTTTTTTAAATATATAACAGCTCCCTCTCTTTGCTGTCCCTCTCTCTCCTCCACTCTTTAAACAGCCCCGGCTGCTCTGGGCTGCTCGGCAGCCGTCGTGCGCTGGCTCCCTATGTGGTCCAGACCCGCTATGAACACGGCTTTTGTTGCTGCTGCTGGGAAGCTGCCTGAGAGCGGCACACACAGCCCGGCTTGTTCCACACGTGGAGGCTGCGGAGGGCTCGGGAAGCGGGGGGGAAGAAAGGGAGGAGGAGGCGGAGGAGGCGGAGGAGAGCAGCTTGGGTTAGGTTGTCTTGTGGTAGAGCAGCCATCCCACCACTGGCAAGGGAAAGGGGGAAGCAAGGAGACGGAGGGCGGGTGGCGGTGGAAAAGATGCCTCAGGCAGCTAAGAAAGGTCCCGTTGATTTTTAGGATGGGACCAGCTGGCTCTCCACCAGCCCACGTTGCCGCCGGGTGTAAGTCAGCATGGGAAGGCAGTGAAGTCACCGGGTCCGTGCAACTTAGGCTTGCAGAGGATCTGCCCCGGAGAGGGAAGAGGACAGTAAAGACCAATAGTGGAGTGGATTTTGGAGTTCCAGAGATCCTAATCACTGTGTCCATCCCTGGGTGATATCAGAGCACTGAACAACAATCTGATCTTTTTTTTTAGTGCACATTCATTGGTTTCTGTCTTTGAAGTGGTACCATCCATCCTCTTTTCCTCAAAACCCCTTATTATTCCTCACTTCTTGGGGAGTGTTTTACAGCAATGAGCTGCTGTTTGCTCTGATGGAATCTAAGTCTGCTGAATTTTGTTTCGTGTCCTCTTTTTCTTAGCAAGTTTTTCCCTCCACCTCTTTCACACTCTCAATTTCCTATCCTGTCGGCTCTCTTTGCCCATCCATCCTCCAGCCCTTGTGCTGCTGTCAAACCTGGCTGCTGTACGCGGAGGTGATTATATGAAACATTAAACAGCAGTTCAAGTGGAACAGATGGTGCTGCCCCCCAAAGACTGCTCAGGCTGCAGAAAGAGCTCAGCCTCTGTCCTGCCCAGTGGTGGTGGGAGGTGATGCCTCCCCTTTTCCATTCTGACAACAACTTGAAACGTCTCAGAAAGGGGCAATGTCCCCTTTGACCTGTCAGGCAGATACAGTCTCTTCAAGCCAGCAGGAAAATATAACATCAAACAACGAAAGCAAAGAAAGAAATAGTTCAACTTCCAATAGCGCCTTTGCAGGATTTGAAACCCCACGAAATTCAGTCCCCAAACCACTGGCCCCTCTACCCAGCCAACATCTTTTACCAGGGGCTTACAGATGAAAACCAAAGTAGTGAGGAATGCTAAGAAATTCCTCTCTCCCAACTATTTCGTTGTGGGATGTTTCCCCCTTTCCACATCTGGCAAAGCTATTTTAGAAACCAAGGAGAGCTTTTCAGACTGACGTTTTTTGGCTAAACAACTCAAAAGGGAAAGGTTAAAATGTACTCTTTCTTCTGCGTGCAGAGCACTACTGAGCACAGGATTTAAATGAAAAGTCTTAAAGAGCAGCAAATGAGTGGAAAGAAGTAACTTCTGACAGAGATTCCGACAAATAAACCTTTTTTTGCTCGCTCTACTTCTGGAGAAGAGCTCAGCTCCCTGAAAACTGTTGCTAAAAATACGCTTCATCTGTGCATGGATTCGGAAAACGGGCAGGTACTGAGGAACGCCCGGAGCAGCTCACTGGAAGCAACCCAGGGGACTCTGCCAGCCGCCAGTCCCTGACATCCTCACGCTAGCGGAGAGCTGTCAAACCCTCGGGCGTCTCGGTCCTTTTCACTCTTTCTGAATTTCACTCTAATTCTGAATTCAGCCCCTCCAGACCTGAACACCCCTCCAGCTCAGGGGTCACCCTTTGCCTGCCCCGCGGCAGAGCGACGACACCGAGCAAAGCCACGACCACAGGAAACCCCGGCGCTGGTTGGGACACTCGCAACAAATCAGCAGGACAGCAGCCTCCATCCCCAGAGCTTGGGAACGGGATCAGACACATCACCTGAGCTCCAGCGGCAGCTGGAATCCATCACAAACAAACACCGATGGGTCGGAGGGTCTGTTGGGGAGGGAGAATGGGGATAACCCTGTCTCTGCTCTCCCACCTCGTGGTTCTGACTGTAGGATCTCTGAATCCGTCCTTGCTTTCCCTCCCTTCCCCAAGCCAACCAACAAACTCGGCACACAGCTGTTGCCCCTGGCTATAGGTCTGCTCCCCACAACGGGTGGGATGCTGGTGAGGACCCTCTGTGCCGAGGTGAACCCCAGGCACAGGCTCCCCTTCACAGCAGTGCTGCTTGCAGGAGGGAAAAGCTCTGGCTCAATCAGTTTTACAACTTTTCACACATTTCTCTGCTGGTTGCTCACCAGGGAAACAACCAATCCACGGACTGAGAGCCCGCTTCTGTAGAGTAATTAGGAAAGTTAAGGAAAAGACATCAAAGAGAGAGAAGGGAGGAAAGTGCGATACGTTACCTTTAACAGTTCAGTGCAGTGCTTCCAGAATCTAAGTCCCATACACCTGGCAGAGAAACGAGGTCTTTTTCGGTGTTCAAGAAGTAAAGAGCTTGCCACTTCTTGCTGTTACTGTATGTCTTCTTCACAATCTCCAGATGAATTTTCCTGCGTTTTTGTGTTTTGGTTTTTTTTTTTTTTTTTTTGAGTGTTTTTTTTTTTTTTCCTTCCCCGGCTCCTCAGAAGAAATCAAAATTCCCTATATGGTATTTCAGGTCCTGTCAGGCAGCGGCAGCAGCAGCAGCAAGCTTGAAGAGTAAGTACTGTGTGTGAATGGCAAAAAAGAGAGAGAGGGTTTCAGACCACATTAGCTGCCACTGCCTGCAAAAGAGACCATCAAACTCCTGTCAGCCTCCTTAGATACCTCTTGAAGAGCTGGCACTCTAAGTGTATTGGATCCTCCTCTGGATTTTAGAGTAAAGGTAGGCAGGCATCCAGGGGGCAGGGGGAAATAGGAGGGCTTATGGACCGAAAAGGAAGCCCAGCCTCTTGGAAAGAAGGGAGAAAAAAAAAAAAAACAACAAACCACCAAACCAAACACCCAACCCAGAAAAGAAAAGAAAGGGAAAAAAAAAAAAAAAAGCATTGCCAAAAAAATACTGTAAAGGGAGAAAGCCGAATGGGGAGTGGGGGATTAAATTTAGCCCTCTGGTTTGGAAGCAAACTGGCTGGGGCACCACAAGTGGTTGAGAGAGAAGAAATAGTTTGTGTAATAAAAAGAGAACGTGGTTTATGCAAACTAAAATAAGATGAAGCTAATTAAGGAACCTGAGCAAAGTGTGTGTGTCTGCAGTGCAGTCAATATCACTGCAGTCCGAGCAGAAAGGAGCAGATCCACAGGGAAGCCCAAAGACAGCAGCAAACAGGACAGTGTGGGGAACTCCTGCATGGCCCCACTTGCTGCTGAGGGAGGGAGGCAGGTGATGCAGGGAAGGAAGGGATGCTCAGCATTTGGGAAAGGGAAGCACCTGGGGCATCATTAACTGATAAGTGATATAAAGGCAGAGAGAGGAGGCATTTGGGAGTGAGTTTGCTTAAAGGTTATTTGGGGTGAACTGGGGAGAAATGGAGAGCCTGTACACACCTACTAATGTGGGAGGCTGAAGAGACTACCCCAGAACTGAGGAGGAATCCATAACTGAATCCTTGGCAGTAGTGAAGCTGTGAGAAAGTGCTGACAGGACTGTAATGCGTTTTCTTTTTTTTG
>VZTI01004542.1:2908499-2961443 GCA_013397865.1 Struthidea cinerea | reverse complement strand
TTTTTTTTTTTTTCTTTCTGTGGGGTTGCTCGTACCTTTGAGAGGGATAAAAAGCTGTGACTGGGGAGGAGGGAAAGGGTCTGTGACTGCAGACCTACACCTTGGCTTGTGAAGGGGCCAGATGACAGCTGGGAGCAGGTGAGAAACTGCTGAAGTATTCACAGTTGAGAAAAGCACTTTTGTTTGAAAAATCTGTTATTTCCAACATGGAAGAGAGCACCACCAGCCTAAAGTAAAGGTAAAGTCTGAGACTGAGCACGGGGAGGCCCCCCTGTGCCCTTCTTGCACCCAAACCACACGGCTGCCCTCAGTATCTCTCCTTGCACTTCTCTTTTAATATGATCTTTAATATCATAATATGCACTTCCCTCTCTTTTCCCAGCGTCCTGCTTTGCTTTCTGGTTTATGATATAATAGTTTCTCCTCTCTCCATAAATTATTTTGGTCCCATGCCTCGCTTCAAAACTTGCTTCCTCGACTGCCTCACTTTTTAACCTGAGGCTCATAACCACCAGCCGTGCATCCATCATCCTGACAGGTAATGCTCCCAGACCACAGAGCATGGAGCCTCACTTCTTCCTGCAAGTACCTTATTCCATCTCAGAGATACAACACCAAATCTTGGTTGTGAATTTCCCTTTGGATTATCCTGCCCCCCCATTCCCATTTTTTTTCCCCCAGTAGTTTAGCACTAGATAGTAACTTCAAAACTTGCCAGGTACCCAAATGTTAAAAGTCAAAGGGGCAGCGAGGGAAAGCTTTGGAAAGGACAGTGCCTTTGCCACCTGAAACACTGCCTTCGATGCAGCCCAGGCTGCAAGTGCACATGGTTGGGTCATACTGAGCTTCTCATCCAGCAACACCAAGTCCTGCTCCTCAGTGAGGGTAAACTCAGTCTGTTCTCTGCCCAGCCTGTGTCTGTGCTTGCTTCCCCCACCTCACAAGCCCTTCAGTCTACATGAGTGCTGTCTGTTCATGTCAAATTTAATTCTCCACCTGTTGAGATAAACCAGGGCCCTTCCCATCTACTCACAGGGCATTGGATCCATCCCAGGGCTGCCACCACCTGCAGGTGCTGGGTGGGCTGGGACGGACGGGGCTGTGCTGGAGCATCACCTGCCTCCCCCCCCTCACTAGCTGGGGTGTCTCCTCATGGGCAGCACGGTGTAGCCATAGCAGTGAAAGGAGACAGGCAAAACACGCTGCAGATGGGGCATGACAGCTCATGCTCTAGGCAGGACTTGGTATTTCCAGCTGGGTGTAAAGGACACATAGACAGGATCTATAAAATGTGACCTGGCTGATTTTGCTCAGACTCACGTACGTGAGACGCCCCGAAACAGCTCATGCCTGACCACAGCCCTTTCTCCCCGTAACATAAAGATCTTTTGGGAAATATACATGTTTAGTTGTTTTGCTGTGGAATAACTGAGCCCTCTGTACCCTCTGCTGCTGCCGTGGTTTGGCAAAGAAAACCTCATTTGAACCTTTGGTGAGCTTAAGCCAGGGAACAGAGAAAATTCCACTTCGGAGCTGACCAGCTAGGAAAATGTGATGCTCCACACAGAGTGGTTTCTTAGCAGCTTCAGGAAGGGGATAGAAACTGCTCAGTACCTGCTGGCTGTCCCAGTTTTTTGTATGCATCAGGAATGATTGGAAAAACAGCTAAATATGTTCAGAGAAATTGTGATTCATAAACTGCTCTTGTGTTTGTTTGTACCTTAAGCTGAGGAGCGGCCAGGTAAAAAAAAAAAAAAAAGTCACATAGATGACTTTTGTTTTTTGTTTAAAGCAGGAAAGCAACAGTTCATGGCTCTTTGAAATACAGGTAACACATTGCAAAAGTGCTTGCAGTTAGGTAAGGTTTTTACATGTCATTATAAATTCAAAGGAGGCTTATGTCTATTCCCGGTGAAGTTTAGCCTTCAGGGAGCACGAATATTTGAACAGAGAACAAACCCTGTGGCCAAGGAAAAGCGGATAATAGCTTTTCTGTGAAACTATTGAATATCCAGAATTTATATGGTGGAAGCAGTCACTGAATGAAAATGGCCAGAAAAGGGAAAAACACCAGACAGCAGAAGGTTGTGTCAATTAAGGTGATAGCTGAAGTTTTTCAAAAGCAATGAAAGGTGGGCTTGGGTGGATTTTCAGCCAAGAGAGAGAGGGAAAGAAAAAAGAAATAGAACAATAGTAGAATAAAGAATAAACCTTGCAAACTGCTTTCAAAAATTGTTTTAATCAAACCACTCATGGTTGTGAACTGCTGCTCCTTCCCTACAACTACCAGAGCAGTCATCTCACAGCTCTCAGCTTGTCTTACTCACAGAATGAAAAGGAGGGTATTGTGTCCCTAAAACACTTACTATTTCTGGAATTATTGTGTTCTATTAAAAGCTAATTTCGCATTTAAAAAAAACAAACACTGGGGACATGAGAAGGGGCTGTGGGATCCCAGCTGCTCTGTGCACAGGTAGCTGAGTGGGTGCACGATTACAGCCTGTAAATAATGAATGCACGATTTCAGTCTGTGCACGATTTCAGCCTATGAACACTCTTCAGGATCTGAAGGTTCAGGGTCAATCCAGGACCTTTGGGCTTGTGTCCAAAAAGTATTGTCCATGCTTTTACAGCCAGTTGTCTGACATTGCAACAGACACTTCTTGATCAGCTGTCACAATTTCCTTCAGCAATCGATATTTGAGCTCTCCCTGCCCTGTGGTGCTGCTGAAGCTCTGACACCACACTGAAAAGGCACAGAGAAATGAAATGCCTTGCTCAAGGCTGTGGGTGAAGCCAGTGTTAGAGCCAGAACATCTCCAGTCCCAGCCCTTTTCCCTCTTTTAAAGCCAGCAAAGCCCTGCAGCAGGTCAGGAGTGTCTTTGCTGCTCTGCTAAGCTGTTTTTCTGGAGCAGTGATGCTCTGTAAGAGTGAAGCTGCCAACTCAAAATGTCAGCTTTGACCCTCACATTTGGGTTCTGCATTTCTGCAAGCCATGATGGGGAAAGCATGGTGTGATATAGAAATGTCCCTGTCACAGCTTTTGCCACTGGGTCGCATGAGGGGAGTCATTGTATGGTCTTACTTTTGAGTCCCACTGGAGGGGTGAAAAGAGACAGTGCTGACACTTCTCTAGCTAAAAATTAGGAGGGGCCTAAAACCTCCCAGGAAAGTGTTTGCCTACTGAAAGTTTATCCTGAAAGCATGGAGGGAGACTGAAAAGAAAGGAGTCAACTTCTGGGGGTAAAAAAGACACAGAGGAACCTCCCCACCAAACACAGCACCTGTGCCCCTTTATTCTAGCGTGAATATCAGCCTTGTTGGTGCAGGTAGAAAACTCACCCCATATTTAAAAAGCCAACCCCATACACACACACGCACAACTTCTCCCAGCCCTGTTTGCATCCCGGATTGGAAATGGTGCCCTTCCTGAACCTCCTGTGCTGGACAAAGTAGCTATTGAACCTGCAGTGGCCAGGAGGCTCCAGCTCCTGCTGAATGAGCTGCCTTCTGCTCACAGCCCAGCCCAGCGCTGGCAGACGTAAACAGCGGGGCTCGCCCCCACCCCGATATTGTGGTTTGTTCATCCCCTGACAAAAATAGAACCCCGGGCTGGCGGGTGGGAAGGTGCACACAGACCGGGGTTTGTTTGGCAGTGGATTTTTTAAAAAATATTTTCTTCTTTTTGCTTCTCTTGTCCCCTTGGTGTCTTTCTGATTGCACAACAGGGCTGTGCTAAGGGAGAGGGGATGGACACCTTCGGTCAAAGATTTGGCACTGGGCAATGCTGGATCACCAAGATGAGGCCTCTTATGCTTATCCTGGCTGTCCAGCACCTCATGTCTGTCCTTGGATGGCCAAAGGGAAGGTCTGGAGGTGATGGGCACCACCAGCTTAAAATATATGGTGTCAAAGCTCACACCAGCATTTGGGCTGGGGCTTGGCACATGGAGGGGATGGACAGTGTCCTGGGGCTGCTCATCCCTCTGCACTTCCAGAGGGCTCCCCAAGGATACTTTCTCTTGTGTTTTGAGGTGCAGGGAAGGGCTGACATCTCCTAGGTGAGGGGAGAGGGCAGTGGTGAGGCGGCAGCCTGGAGTGGCACAGGGCTGTTAATCGGATGCGACATGACTTCAGAGCCCATGGTGCACAAGGGACTTGCTGTCCCTCCCGCTGCCCAGCTCCCTGCTCACAGTGTGTGACACATGTCCAGCCTTCCTGGCCATCCCTGGGTGACAGTGAGACAGCTTTTGTACAGGAGGCACAGTGCGGACTGCTCCCTCGGCCAGGGTGATGCTGTGCACAGCTCCCTGCCCCCTCACACAGCTTGTGGCTCTCCCTTTCTCCTTTTTTCCCCTTCTGCCACATTCATGCCCTCACCTCACCTTGTTAATCAGGCGCTTGGACTGAACCTAACTTCGCCCCCCTCCCAGCCTCCCTGATGGAGACTTGCAGGCTCAGCAAGGAAGCGTGGGGGTGGGCACCACACGGAATGTTTGCACAATGAATGAATGAAAACAGTGCTAATTTTATGCTCCTCCCAACTTGGGACGGAGCAACACGGGAATACAGCCCCTTTTGTATGGGCATGGGACATCTCCTCTGTTTGCTTTTCTCCCAGAATGCCTCTTCTCACCCTGCACAGTATAAACAGGTCGCTGTTGACCTTGGAAGCTGGCGGAGGGGTTACGTCAAGCCCGGCAGGTTTGCTGGGCTGGGTATTTACGGTCTCGCACCCTCTGGCAAGAGGTGACGTACACTGAGCACTCCCAGCTCCCTGCCTGGCTCCCAAGGAGGGCTGGCCACCTCTGCCTGTGGTAGTGGGGAAGCCTGGAGGGCTCCCTGACCCCCAGTGAAATTTGCTGCTCAGGGGAAGTTCTGCAGAGAGTTTCTCCTGTGGTTTCCTTAGCTCTTTTTGTCGAACAAGGCTTTTTATGGCATTTGTTTTGTTCCAGTGGAAGGTGTTTGCTTGTCTGAGGTCAGCGAGGAAGAGGCAGGGAGGGGATGTGGGAGTGCAAAGAGCAGGAAGCAAATAGGCTCTGGTAGCAGGTGCAGCTTCATCTGTCTCCTTCAAAAAGCTTCCCTGGTCTTGGTGGGATGTGCCAGGTGCTTTGGAGTTGGGAGACGTCACTGGAGAGCCTTTTGATGCCACTCCACAAGGAACGTTGAGCTGATTTGTCGATGGTGAAAAGAAAGCTCAACAGAAACACCTGACCCATGGTAAGGGCTGCTCCACAGCTCTGGGTATGGTTTGTCCTCTGGCCAGGCTTTGCTGAAAAACAGGAGGAATGAACCTGTGCATCTCAGTGCTGAGGGGTGAATGAGGCGCTCCCCACCCAGAGTCACTTATTTCTGGAGGGGTAAATGCTTCCTCCTGAGATGATCTGGAAGGAGCCCCTTCTGTACGTCCCACCCTGAAGGTCATGGTCACTGTGCTGGTAGCTTTAAAGCCCCTGCAGAGGACTAGGCCAAGGCATCTGGTGGCAAAGAGCTTTCCAGGAATCCTCCAGGCGGAGCAGCTTCAGCTCAGGAATAAAGGAATTGCAGGGAGCCTTGGCTCCGCTGGTGTGCAACAGCCCAGAGGTCATTTTTTAAGCAGACTGTCCAAGAACATTCACAGCAGGCAGTGGGCTTTTCTTACAGTAGTTAACCGGTTTTCAGTCCTCAGCAAGAGGCGTGTACTCATCCCTTGGGCTCTCAGCCTCCTCTGTCATCCCATTAACACAAGAATCCCCTTGAGCCTCTTAACCCTCTCAGTCCTGCCCAGAATATTCATTTTCCCTTTCCCATTTATATCTCACTTCTTAATTTGCAAGTGAAAGAGGTTTCATTCTGGTAAACAAGAAAATGTTGTAAAAAAGTCAATCTCAAAACGAAAACCCCTCTAAAGGCTTCACTCAGCTGGACAGTAATTACACAGACCCACATATACCAGATGTGGATGTCAGATCAGTGCTGGATGTTGCTATCTGCAACTGCTGGAGCCGTCAGAACTCAGTTGCAGACCTGTACGAATGGAAAAGTGTGTAAAGGGCTTCTTCAGGCATGACGCATGGAAACCTCGATAAATTATCCAACCTCAGGGTTGGCAGTGAGTAGGTAGCTGGTTCCTTCCACTTCTTTTACATTTACTATTAGTTTTTCTCTTTCTTTTTCAGTTTAACTGTGAAATCTCATCCTCTGGTTTCGGCATTTCACTCTTTGTTTTCCAGTTTTCAGCAAATGTGGTTTTTTGTTTGCTGCAGAAGAGAGGACTTTTCTCTGTCTGGATTGCAGGCTGGGTAGGTGGAGCTGGAGTTTTAGGTCAGAAGGCCCAGAAATATCCTCAGGGTTACTCCTAATAGCACACCTCCACTTTTTCTGCCAGTGGAATATATAACCTGCCTCACCTTTTAGCCCTGAGTACTCAGGGGGGCAGATAAACCTTCCATTAGTAAGACCATGGTTAGAGAGGAGGTTGTGACCCTCCCATCCTTTCCCCAGCCCTGGACTGGATTTCTCAGAGAAGCATCCAGAGATGCTCATGTGGGTCTCCATGATTAAACACACCTCCTCCTTTTCCTTAGCTTGGTGCTGCTGGCCCTTCCCACAGGCTGAGGTCTCATTCTGCCCTCTGCTGAGTTTCCAGGTGGATAAGGTGAGCAAGAGATTTGAGCCTGGGTTGAGGCACATGTGGTGTGGCTGGTAAGAAAAACTTGCCTCGGCTTGTGCTTCTGGTAGGAGAGAACATTTTGAGCTGCCCCAAGTTTTTGCTTCCGTGCTGGGAGTAGATCTGCACTCACTGCCAAATACTGGACCAAGTAAGGCTGCAGGGGAGAAGTCCTCAGAACACCTTCCCAGCAACCCGTACAATTCTGCTTTACTGACTGCTGTTGCTTTCTTAAAAACCCAGCTGGGACCGTGCTTGGAGCTCTAAACAGGTCTCTCTTTGACAACTGCTGCCTCCTGGCATCTGTGCCTTTTTGGGAAACATCCCCCACTGGCCTGCAAAGAGGTGGCTGCAGCTCCAGGAGGCATTTCTGTGCCTATTTCCAGAGGTTCCTGGTGCCTGAATCTGGGTCAGGGTTGGACAGGTCCACCTGAGGAGTTGCTACAGTGGAGAGGAAAGCAAAGGACTAAAATCCAAATCCCCTCATCTTCATCAGAGCAGTTCTGCAGATCAAGGGCTCTCTGGAAATGTTATTCCTCGGCCGGGATGTTGAGATCCCAGTGTCAATATTTGTGAAGTAGGAAGGGCTTCACAATGCCAGATGCAGCATTCCCAGAAACAAGCCTCTGTGCTGGGGCTGGGGCAGCTGCTGGGGCTCAGCCTGGGACACCCCACACTGCTACAGAAGCCCCTGGCCACTCCTGTCCTGTGTGGCTGGGGGAGGTAGAGGGATGGCTCTACTCACAGCCCTAATCTGCCCCTTTGAGGTTTGGGTGAGATTTATCCTGTTCTTCAGAGAAGCAGATGGCAAGCATTGCTCTGATGCCGCAGAGTTTCAGCAAAATGCAGGAGTGAGTTGACTTTGATACTGCAGCAGAGCTGCCTGAGGGCCTGGGGGCAAGAGCCTTGATGTCTGCTCAGGAATGATGCTGCTCCAGCACAGCCACTGTGTCAAAACCGTGTCAAAACCGCTCCCTCTGAGGGGCGAGGTAATGGTGACTTGACTCTCACAGCCCTGGGACAGCTGAGAGTGGGCAGGAAGGTGAGACGATGTAATGACGCTGATGTCAGGCTGCAAGGGTAACGTCACTGTCCCCAGGAGGTGACCTGCCACCTCAGAGAGGATGGGCTGGGAGCCCAAACCTGATGTAATGCCAGGACCCCTCAGGTGAGCGAGTAACAGACCTGGCATTGTCACAGCCTCAAGACTAGCTGCTCCTTCCTTCCTTCCTTCCTTCCTTCCTTCCTTCCTTCCTTCCTTCCTTCCTTCCTTCCTTCCTTTTCAAATAATAAGTCCTAAATATGGGGATAGTGTTCCCTTAAGTGGTAACTGGTTGGTATTGGTTTTGTTTAAAAAAAAAAAAAGACGTAAGAATATTTTCTTGCATGGAAGGAGCGACAGCTATGCTTCATCTTGTGAGCCATTCACCTTCTGTCCCCTCTTTTCCCAAGCACTGTTAGAAAAGGCTGGATACGTGTCCTGGGTGGCAAGGAAAAGCCAGATCCACTGCATGGGAAAGTGGAACTGAGCAGCAACTGAGGCTGCAAAGGTGGAAGCAGAGTTAGCAGACCAAGGAAATCCCCACAGTAGGGAGTGAGGGCTGCGGGGCTGTGCTACCCCACCCCTTATCCCTGCTTTCTTCAGCCCCCACACGCAGCACAAACAGTCAGCAGACAGCTTGTCCTTTGGCTTGGGGCTGCTCAGGTGGGAAACAGCCTTTCAGGGCTTTGTGATTTGTTTTACCTTTTCCTTTGTTGGGCCCTTTTACAGGAACCCAAAAGTAGCTGTTTTGACAAGACAGCAGAGACTGTGTGGACCTTTGGTAACTTTTTTGAAGACCGTGAGACCTGCCAAACAGCCCGAGAGAAAGGAACTTACTGTGTTGATTTGTTTTCTTTGGTTTATGGGGGGAAAAAATATTTCACACATAATTAGCGTGGCCACAGAGAGATTGTATTAAAGGCGCTTTACTGGAAATTTCAAGGGGCAGAACAAGGGAAACCTGTGTTAACACTAGCAGCCAGGAGAAGGGCCTTGCCTGCAAAATGGTGGGGAAGGACAATGCGGAGTGTTCAAGCTGCAAGAAAGAAACTGTTCAGGAGGGCAGCATGTGCATCAGGGGCTGGGATTAAACTAAGCTGCTGCGGGCCAGGATGCTCCCTGCTTCCCTCCCCCAGCCCCGCCAGGGCTGCAGGCTGCCGGCCTGGGTGGTCAGCACTGGGGGAGACTCCACTCCCATGGAGGGAGGAGAGCAAGGACCAAGAGCCCAACTTACTCCTCAGTGTCAAAATCCTTGGTGTCTCCTTCACCTGAAGCCACCCAATTCCGGTTCTACCCCTGTGTCAGTGTGTAAAACCAGCCAGTCCTTCTATCTTGAAGACCTCTCCAACATAAAATGAGAGCTCTTGCCTGCTTTTTCCATCTGCTGAACCCACTCCAAAAAGAACAGGAGTTCTTTTAATGCAAAAACTTCCAAGACAAACCCAAGTTGCTCAGCCTTGTCCATTCTCTAGTGAAAAACCCACCACAGGCCTCTCTCTCCCTGGTGTTTCCATGAAACCAATCACTGGGGCCTTTGCATTCCCCGGAGTTCTGAGTTTCCTGGTGGACCTTGCTGTATCCCGTGTGCTTCTGTCCAAAAAGAGTTGTGTGAGTGAGGTATGATCTTATTCAGGTGGGATTTTTGGATCCCTGGGGCTCAGTGTGATCCCTGGGAATGAAGAAGGTTGGTTTCTATTTTACTGTAGTTTGAGGGACACTGACACAGGAGTAGAGGACTGATGTGTCCCTGAGACCCACGTTGGTACCTCATTGCACGGCACCTACTGTTGAACTGCCTGAGCTCTCTGCCCACGCCGAGGTGTCACTTTAACTTCAGACACAAAAAGTACCATTATTTAAAAGCAGAGATGTGAAGTGCACAGCCCTGCCCAGGGCCATGCTAAAAATCTCTGCTTCTCACCTATTTAGCTGCCCACAAATCAACCTACAGTGCCCCGGCACACTTGTTCCCAGGCAGGGAAAGCATCATTTCGACTCTCCTGCTTGCAGATCCTGCTGTTTCCTATGAAAATCATGTGCTTGCTGCTGGCTGGTTTGCCTTCCTTATTGTTTCTGCTTGTTTTGTTTTCAAAGCTTACATCACTCTGTGGCCAGCAATGTCTTGGGTGTCATACAAGAGCCACTCTTTCCCAGGTCACCTGAGGGCAGCACCAGAGCTGAACAGCAGCTCTACAGAAGGCACGAATATACTGTGGCCATTTATTTCCTGCTGTGCTTAGGAGAGGAGTGAGGCATATTTGCGGTGGTTGCTGTTAGACATCAGGGAGGAGCTCTGCCTGGTGGTTGGCAGAGGGATGGGCACGGGCTCCTGGGTTGTATTCACAGCAATGCCACTGGCTTTGAGGGGCAAAGTGACACGACCTGGGCTCCTCATCCTTGACAGGGAGATCAGTATGTTTAACTACTCCACAAGTGAGCTGGCAGCACCTGGATAATTCAGTAATTCAACAGCAGCTCAATTGTTTGCGTGTCACCTCAGCTGCCACAGAGTGCTCTCTGGCTGCATGGTGGTGCTTGGCATAGGGCACACACGTAGGGGTGTCGAGCAGGGAGGCCTGTGGAGGTAAAGCGATTCAAAAAGCCACTCTACACTACACTCAAGTTGTGCCTATCCCTTTCTCTTGGGAGCTTATCTTTCCTCTTCTCCTTTTGGACTTTATACCTTTCCTTGCACAATATTCTCTGCTGGAATATCTCTCGGGCTCTCCTGAAGCTTCTGACCTCTCTTGAATCCAGAAGATCATTTCTTTGTGCACATCCCTGATTCCCAGCTCACGTTCCCTCTGTTTTCCCATGTGCCAGCTTCACAGCAGAAGGCACGAATATTCTGTGGCTGTTTATTTCCTGCTCCGCTTAGGAGAGGAGTGAAGCCTGTTTGTGGTGGTTGCTGTTAGCCTTTAGGGAGGAGCAGTGCCTGGTGGTTAGTGCAGGGACTGGAAAGGTACTCGGGCTTAGGCAGGAGGATCTGCCCAGGGAGCCCACCTGTCACAGGTGAAGGTGCTGCACTGGCGCTGAGAATGGACCTGAGGAGCACGGCACGCATCAAACCCCTGCTGGCCAAGGAGAATCTGGGCACTGGGAATATGATTAAGCAAATGAGTGTTCGTTCCCATTACTAAGCTGTTGCCTGTAACTCAGGATGCTGATTAATTGGGAAGCGGTACCAGGAGGCAGGGCAGGCCCTGGGACAGTGTTTACAGCACTCCTCCTTGGAACAGGGCGAGGGTGGCCAAGAATAACCCTCTATTAGCCACCAGCAAGGTGTGCTGGCTGGATTTTTCCATTTGCCCTGTGTGTGGCTCTCATCTTTGTCCCCTGACTCATGCCAGCCCTGGAAAAGCCCCGGCCCCAGTTGTGCCCAAACAGGCTTCTCTGTTTAACACTGTGGGGAGGCGGTTGGGGTGTGAGGAAGGACAGCACCCATCCCTGGGAGCCCTGGAGACACTCAGGCGGCGTCTGTCTCTGTGCTGCCACTCTTCCCTTATTTAAAGCCACACTGTTTGTGCCAGTCTGGATGCAGAGCTGAAGGGCTGGCAGGCACGCTCTGGCTCATGGTACCCTCGGGGCAGGGGACAAAAGATGGAGGAGGGCAGCAGGGCTGATGGAAGCAGAGCCAGCCAGGTCAGCAGGGATTTTCCTTTGATGTGTGCCTCTGGGCAGCACTGTTCCATGCTGCTGCAGCCGCTGCAATTATGGCACTCCCTTCCCTGCCAGTTTTCCATGTCCGTTAGTGCTGAGGTTGGTTTGTGACATTAATTCCTTCTCTGCTGACGCGGGCAAATAAGCTACTGGCGTGTCCCTGATTTAGGAAAGCTGGTGGTCCAGCACTTTTGCCACAGTCACGCAGAGTGTGGCACACCACAGGCAGAAGAGAGCGGGCACCTGTGGATGCTGAAAAGCTTTGGTAGAGAAATCTTTCAGCTTTCTGCAGCATTCTGTGAGAACTTTGCAGTTCTCACAGAAGCTATGAAAAACACTGCTATGGGTTCTTGTAAACTAACTCCTTATCTTGCACCTGGGTTTGTTATGCAGGATTGTTATGGTTCTGGCTTTCTAATATTTTGGAATAAGTGTCTTGGAGCTTGACCAATCCCCTCAAGGGGTGGATGGCCGAGCACCCAACTGTCTTACGGCCTTCAACACACTCTTTGCGAACCCTGTTATAAAAGATGAATAAATTAATTAATAAAGATTCAGAACTGCTTTCCTTCTGAACTTGTCATGCCATTCCTCATCGTTAGTGCCGCTCACAGCGACAGGCACCAGAGCGAAACAGGGCAGCACGAGTGGTGGGAAAGGGAGAGCTGGAAACAAAGCGCCCCAAAGCACCCTCCCTTCCCACTGCCTGGGCTCAGGGCTGCTCCACACCCCACAGGGTCCTTCCCACAGACCCCACAAACCACAGTACTGGTCTCAGGTGGCATTCCCTGCCTCCACGAATACCTGGGCCAGGTGCGTGATCCCTGCCCCAGCACGAGGCCGGCAGTCCCTAACCACTCAGAGTAAGAGTCCAGCACACTCCCTGCCATTTTTTCAAGTGGATGCTGAGAGCATCACCTCCCTGCTGCTGGCCCTGCCAAAATCCCCCACTTTTGTCCTCTCTGACAGTCTCATAACAAAGACACCTTAATTTTATCTTGCCTGCATCATTTTAATCATAAAGGCAGCTTGAGCATGGGAGGAAAACTACTCCCTTTCTGTGTGGCATGGAGTGACTCAAGGAGCCCTTCTGAAACCCTACTCTGAGCAGGAATCTCATTTGAAAAACACTTGGCAAATGAATACAAGCATATAATATGAAACAACAATTCAATTACTTTAAGGTCCCTCGAAGTAGCAAGCCTGGAGAGAGTTGATGGGAAACTTCTGCCTCAACATCAAATTCAGAGATCCAGGATCAGAACCCAGATGAGAGAATTTGGATTGATTGGGAACAAATGGTCACTTTTCAGTACAGCAAAAGAAATGACATGAGATTTATGAGGCTGGGTGAAGAAGAGACTGGTCTGGTATAACAGCTTCTGGCTTTCTGGACAGCAATATATTTGTTTCCCCCACCCTGGATCCAGCTTCTCCATGGGGCCCCAGTCTGCACTGCAGGGAGCTCCTGCTGAGGGAACTCGGTGTGTAAAGATGGGGAAAGAGGTTTCCTTTCTAGGCATGACCATGAGCTGCAGGGGAGTGAAGGAACTGGTTAATACGAGCTGAGACCTCAATGGGACGCTTGACAGAGCTCAGAGCAGACTGACCTCAAACACACTCAGACATAATTTTCTGTCCTGGGGTGATTGCTAGTGCTGTCTTCTGAGAAGTTGCCAACCTGCTGCTGTTGGAGACTCACAGATTCTGACTGCAGGGCCTGTGCTTGCCTTCATATTTCACACATCAGACAGCTCTGCAGAAGCTCCAGCACCCACTGGGACCAAAAAATACCGGCAGAGAGTAGGCAGGAGTAAAAGAAAAATAGATTTTAAGATTTGATCAGAGATGCATTTCCCCTCGCTGCGTTGGCTGGAAAAGCACCTGCCTGGCCAGGTGTATGTCTGGGATGAGGGGCTGGAGGTGCAGCAGGCAGCAGAGTTACTGCACTCACACGTTAAATTAAGGTGGCCTTTAATTTAGGTGGCCCTGACTGTCCAACCCCCAGCCTGCGGTGATGTGAACTGTGGGCTGAGTGGTGTGGTGGGATGTCTCTCCTGGTGGCACTCTGCTGCACTGGGAGCCTCCCAGCTCCCTGGGGTGAGCCTGGATCCTGGCTCCTCTTTGGGGGGAGAGGGCTGAGTCCACAGCCCTGGAAGCTGGACACCTGGGGCTGGGCTCCTTCCAGCACTCGTGGCAACTCACTCAAAGCCACCTGGGACAGCTGCGCTTGGCTGTGCTGCTGGCAGTGCACACACGGCCTGAGAGAGGCCTCTTTACAGAAACTCATGAAAAACTGACTTGATGGCTTTAAGGGACGGGACCAAAGCTGCAGACAGCCGTGGGGGTGAAAAGTAGGAGCCTTGTCCCCAGTCCAGTGCTTAGTTCACTAATCCACTTCAGACTATTGAAAAGTCCCTCTTTGAGACCAAGGACTGCATTAGTGTCTCAGCAGAAAAGCCTGCTGAGTTCTAATCATCTGTAGAGAGGGATTTTATGGAGGGTGTCTTTTCTCCAGGCCCTGCTCCAGCTGCTGGGCACTTATTCTAGCAACTCACCAGTGCATCTTCCTAAAAACATCAGTGGGTCTGTTATAATAGGCATCATGAGGTGCTCTGGCTAGAGAGGAGGTAAAGTCCCCAACTTCAGGAAAGTCAGGAACAGGAATTAAAGCAGTAGAGTGCTCTGGCGTGAAAAGGGCCAAAGTTTCTGAAGCTCTTCACTAGAAATCTACAGGGGTTTTAGGGCAGTCTCCTTAAACAGTGCCTGTGTGGGGAAAGCAGCAGAAATACTATGGGAATGCAAGAAGTGGCCCTAACACAGCGCTCATGGTTAGGGTTTGAAGGTAGCAAAGAGGGCACAAACCCAGGGCCCCTGCCAGTGATGGCAGAATGAAGTCCTTTGGGAAAAGGTTAAGATTCATCAGTAAAACAGCGTGAAAGTGCATGGAGATGGGTTTCTGGGCGCTAAAACAAAACCACTGAGGACCGTGTGGGCTTAGAGTACAAACTGGATTAGCTCAGCCTGCTGGCCATGGTTTTCTTTCAGGCCCTGGGTAAGAGGACAGGAATTTAACATACCCTCTTGGTCTTAGTGGTAGCACAGATAGCATTGCAACCTTCAGGTAAAAAAAGAAAAAAAAAAAGACATCTATGTTTAATTTAAAGCAGTTTGTTAAACCAGTGAGCAATTTGCATAACTCTGTGATTTGAGGAGAGGAGAGGCAGCTCTGGTCATCTTGTCCTGGCTGCCAGTGCCCGGGAGCTAGTGACCACAGGCATCTGGCAGGGAACAGCAGCTGAAGACCTGGACTTCTGGAAGAACTGGAAGTCCTGCAGCTCTCCGTGCACAGAGCGCTCTTGTCTAGCAAGGCTCCGAGTGGGCCCTGCACTTTGCTGAGTGCTCCTCAGCTTAGTTGGACAGCTGTTTTCTACCTGTCACCCTTCCTAAATCAACAGGCTCCTTTGCTTGCTGCTTTTGTATTTTCCCCACAGAACTCAACAGATAGCTGCTGTTCAATCCTTTAATGGAATTCAGTGGGAGTTAAACTGTTATCTGGGGTGAAATGGTTATTTGTGTGGTCTGATTGCAGCCTTGCACTTGGGCAGTGCAGAGCCATGGGCTACAGCCACCCATGGCATCTAATGGGACACCACTGCTTCTCCTGAGTTAGCAAAGGTGAAAGCTCTGGGAGGTGGCTGGAGGTGTGAGGAGTGTTGCTCTCTAATTCCCTTCCCTCCCATGTTACCACACCGGGATCTTCAGAGACAAGAGTGGGATCACTGATGGCATTGGGAGATCATAGAATCACAGAATCATTAAGGTTGGAAAGACCTCTAAGATGATCAAATCCAGTGTTAACCCAGCACTGCCATGTCCCTTAGTACCCCATCGACACAGCTTTTAAGTACCCCCAGGGATGGTGACTTGACCACTTTTCCTGGGCAGCCTGTTCCAACGCTTGATCGTCCTTTCAGTGAAGAAATTCTTCCTGCTGTCCGACACCAGGAACCTGACTGACAGCAAACGGCCACTCACTCATTTGTGACTCTAAGGACTGGTATGAGTCAGGTTGCAAGCTGCATTAAGTGCTTTGTACTCCTAAGTACAAAGTTATAAATTGCAGTGCTGTTCCCTCCATGGGTTACCTACACCCTGCTAGGAGGAAGGATGCTCTGTGTCACACAGTGTTGAGCTGTTCAGTTCCCTGCATTGCTTCTGAGTGGACATTGCGGCCTCTGGCAAGCCTTGTCCTCTCAGTAAGTGGATTTCCTATTACAAAAGGGGAGTGGCAGCGCAGGTATGTGATGGTGATGCCTCTGAAGAGCAGAGCCACAGGAGTGATGAAAGCTGAGGAATGAATTCAGCACTGACCACCTACTGTCCAGTGAAGCTGAACAGGGATCCAGTTTAATGATTTATCCCTTGTGCAGCAATGCAGCACATCACCTCTCCCCTCCCCTTGCCCAGACAGAGGGGACACGCTTTGCACAGTGTGTTTCTGTGACAGAGAAGGGTGACTCGCACAGGCCCCAGGACTCCCTGATAGCTGCAGAGGCACGGAAGGGGTGATTGTGACATTAAATGACTGGAAAATCATGAAGCTAAATGTTCTTGATGATGCTGTTTTGAGTAGAGGGCAGTGACACTTCCAGAAGCTCCCCTGGAATTAGATGATCTCTCATCCAGCTTACCAGAGAGTTTGTGGGACCTATTTTGGGTTGGGAGAAATGGCCGTAAATAATGAGCTGAAAGAGCTAACTCAGATCCAAAGCATTAAAACTTCAAAGACCCCCTCTAAGGATGCTAAAAGGCAAGGAACTAGTGTGGCTGCATTCACTAGTGTGATTACCTGCAAATGAAGGCAGCAGCTCTGACTCATGTGCTTATGGAGGAGAATTATAAAGAGATCTGTATTCCCAATTATTCCCCAGGCTGGAGGACAGGAGCTGGGAGATAATGGGCAAATCAGATTCAAAGGTAGAGAAAAGCTGTTTCTCTTTCTCTGCATGGCTGCACGAAGCCCACAAACATGAGATTTGAATTTTCTTATCTCCTACATAGCATCAGCTTAAGAAAACACGAGCATGACTCCACTGCCAACATTCATACACATGTGCTGTCTTGGCAAGCTTTTGAACCATACCACACCACAAACAGGGCTTAAGGCACTTGCTGCTGCTAGACCAAGGCACACCCTGATCTGAACCCTGATCCCCAAAAACTATCCTGAGGCTGCTCAGCTGCTGAGCTGGGGAATCATTTTATAAATAAAGGCAAATAGAATTTGGTTTAACACAATTCCCTCCAGTTTCTCTCCTGCTCATTGACGGAGAGGAAATGCTTTTCAGATGCCAGCTGGTGACACTGCTTCATTATAAATTGCTCATGTCCCGTTTTTAAATAGTGACTGCAAAATATTCATCCTGCTCTCAGGTCAGGCTGTCTGTCCTCTCCGGGGCACTTACTGCCTCTTGGGCTTGGAGTTTGGTAAGAGTTGTCTAAAGATTTAACACCTTTGCCTGCAGACAGGCTTGGAAATCATGAGACTGTCTGAGTGACCCCTCCATTGTCCTTGTTGGGTACTGGATCTGCTGTGGGAATAGGGCCAGCTGGAGACCTTCCTCTAATGTGGCTTTGCAAGGACCAGGTCATGTATTCCCTGTGCTCTCCCTGCTCGAGCACAGGTGACCCCTTGAGGCCCGTGCCCTCTGAAAGCACCACAGTCCCCACAGCCCTGTGTTAAATACCACAGCAGGGGTGTGTGTGTGCGGGGTGTCTGCAGAGCTCCCCCCGGGAGGAGGAGGAGGGCTGGGAGTGAGCACTCACCGGTACTTTTCCATCCTCCTCCTCCTCACAGGCTGCTGGCTAACTCGGTGGGAGCTGTTTGTAGGGCTGAGGCCAAGAAGTGCCCGTGACGTGGCAAACCCTGCTGTGCCAGAAACCACCTTTTCGCAGCGTTTTCTCCCTCATAGTCATCTGTGTTTTCATTTCTCTCTCCCAGCTCTGCAGGGAAGGGAAGGCAGCCAGCAAGCTGGTGGGGATGGAGATGTCAACTGCATGGGGAGAGGCAGGAATTTAGCAGTCCCTGGGCAAACTCAGCACTTCTGACACTCTGGCTGCCATTTCCACACCTTTGTGGATTCCAGCCCCTCAGAGGTGCTGCTGGTTTAACTCCTCCAGTGCCAGGCTACCACAGTCACAGGGGTGACTATGGTCTTGTCTCTCTCAAAGGCATCTCCTTTCATCTGCTTGTGACACAAGGTTTTGCTTGTGATGCAAGACTTAGAAAGACGGTGATCAAAGTATAAGTTTGGGAAGTTCCCCAAGGTCAGGGACAAGCTCTGCGGCTCATTTCTGAACCTTTCTGAGTGGTTGAGATGTTTTTTGGCCTGTGTTTGGTCAGCATTCAGAAGCAATATGTGTCTTTGGTCAGAGGTGTTTTATTTCATAATGGGACCGTTCCATGCTGTAAAATCAATAGAAGTAAATGGTTAGTCACTTGTCAAAGCAAAATTGAAAAGAGATCTTGAGAAACCATGTTAGCCTTAAGACCAGGAGATTTTTAACCTAGTCCTAAGGACGTTGGTGACATTATGGATGGGAGCACTGATGTCTGTGAAGATTTTTATAGACTCCTGCTTGACAAAGTTGGCAGTGTCCCATAGCAGACATTTCACAAGCAATAAGCACTACAAGGAGGAGGAAGGTAGGGATATTATCTAATTCTTCAGCCAACTTCAGTGCACCTGTTAGCTGCCATTGGGTTACGAGGTTTGTCCCAGTGCAGATGCAGGGTGTGGTGCAGAGCATGGTGTGTGGATGGCCACCACCTCAGGGCTTTACCCCTTCAAAGTTCCCTCAGTGGCCTGCATGGCAAGGAGTTTCTTGTCCCTGTGTGAGGACAGAGGCTGTGCTTGAGGCAAAGAGCTGGATCCTGTGCCCATCTTCACCCCAGTCCTCTGTTTGGGCTTGGGTACATCCCTTCTGTCCAGTTCTGTAATGGCTTTTAGCACAGACACCACCACAACCTCTGCACTTACATGATGAGGCAGAAGAGAGCGACAGGACCAGGCTGCCACATGAGCCCCATTTCCTGGAGAAGGGCAAACAAACCAAACCACCAATGTCTCATTTCACCAGAGCGTGCCGACACCAGCTTGCACGCACACTGCAAGTGGCAACAAACAACAGGAAAAATACAGTCAAAACCAGTCCTGGATGAAAAACCCAACCATGAACAACACTGCATTTTGTATTCAGCTGGCACTTGCGATTTGCTGGGGTTTTTAAAAAACATGATGTTCCTTTGGGTGGACAACAGAAAGCTGTTTGAGAAAAGTGGAGCTCACCCAGCTGCACAGACTCCTCAGGCCAGCATCCCCATGACCCAGTCCCCTCCACTCGCCTTATCCTTTGTCTACCTGGGTCTGTCAGTCACTTCTTCTCTGTCCGCATTTTCCTCCTCTTCGTGACTCAGAACACTACGTGGTCTATGGCTCCGGCTGGAACAAGTGAGGACCTGTGTCTGCTCCAACTGGAGCCAGTTGCTGTGTGTAAAGTGATTGAATACAAAAATTAGAAATGAAAAGGAGGTTGGGGCGAGGCGGCCAAAGAAAACACACGTTGCAAGCACATGGGGAGAAGAAAAGCTTGTAAGATCCCTGAAACTGGGCACCACTTGGAGTGTTGTGGTAGACACCAGGGAGACACCGTGGCCTGGTTTTTCTCCTGGGGGGCTGTTCTCCCAGGCTCACCAGGACAAGGTCTGGTTACATCAGGGCAGGTAGCAGCAGTCTTTGCTCCAGGGATGTTTTGGAGAGCAAAGATGGGCTGGGGTGGGTTTATGAGCAGGCCTCAGGGGATGGTGTACCTCTGGGTGTTGCTGTGGGAGCAAAGAGCACTGTGTCTTTCCCAGAGTTTGGTTTATTGCAGAGCTTCCCCCCAGCTTGCCACTACTCCCTGTTTCCCGTGCAAAACGTTGTACAAACCCAGCTTCAGTTTCTGGCCTCTTTGTCTCAGTCCACCAGGAGAGGAGATGCAGCTTGGGGCTGAACTGATGGGAACGGCTGTTCAGCATCCTGGCATCCCCACCACAAACCCTGGCATGGGACCAGGCCCTCAGCATGTTCTCCTTCATGTTTTTAAGGAGTTTTTGAATCACCCCAGCCAGCCCATGGATAATCTGCGTGCTGCATCCTTCGCTCACTTGGCACCTAGGGTTGGTAACTGGCCACCAGAGTCCAGCGCCCTGGTTGTATAAAGCATGTTTTCAAAAACAGGACAATAATGATGCGCTTCTCCATAGGCATTTCCTTCACAGGTCGATCTTTGTGCTGCGGTGTGGACTGTCATTGCACTCAAAAATATTTTCGCAGGTTCCTAAAGGCTGGAGGAGTGTTTGCGTTCAACAAACATGACCCTGAATCACAGCTAATGGACCCTCGTGCCTTCGGGGGGGAAGAGTTTTCTCCTGCACAGCCAGCAGAAGTACTGGGAGAGGAGCACAGCTTTCCTCTAGAGCAGCGTCCTCTGTTTTGACCCTGGCTGTGTCCAAAACCATTACGGTTTGGTGGTATTTTTGGTTGCAGGAGCTGGGAAATCCCAGTTTTGATCCCAGTAACAACATGATTTAAACCCAGCAGCTGGGGAATTTGGTGTTGCCTGGCTTGGTGATTTGGCAAAAGGATCAAGGTCACTCTGTGTGGTCCAGAGTTTTCCATGTGCTTCTCCCACCAGGTTCAGCTTATCTTTGAACATACTGATCAATGAAAAGCTTCTGTCCGGCTTCTGCTCAGACCACCTGCACTGATAAGCAGAGAGTGTCTAATCCATGTTTATCAATGCAAGAGTCTAAGAATGTCTTCAGTGAGTTGATGTACAGTGAAGAGACTCCAAATTTCCTCTGAAAATCAGCTTCATAGCAGTTATGGAGACACTGCAAGTGTGTTCATACAAGCCCGTAGGGGACTGGAATTGAGAGGTGAATTGGCTGTGAAATGCAAATCAGCCATGCTCCAGTGAGTAAGTGGAGCCACACTGTTCTGTCCTGGCTGAAGATCTGATCACTAGGACACAGTTTATATACTACTGAGAGCAAGAAATTCAGTTCCCAACGAGGAAAAAAAGAACCCCACCAAGGAATCATATGCCCAAATCCACAACAGGGAATGCACATTCGTGTTTATTTTCCATTTCGCACTTATTGGTAGCGAACCAGATACAAATATGTTTCAGGAGCAGAAACCAAGGGCCACCTACACCAGTTTAGTGTAATCTCAGAAGTGGGGTCGTGGGAAGAAGGTGCTGCTTCCTCAGGCTTGTGTGGATATACAGAATTCAGCTGGAGTTCGCATGGGCTGCAGCTCTGCTGCCTGGTTGCTGCTATGGTCTCTATTACAATGATTAGTATCAAAAGAGGAGAGGAGAAAAAAAAAAAAAAAGGGAACATAGTCTGAGTGTGAGAAGTGAAAATGTTAACACAGGCCAAGAAAGCTTTTTCTCCTGCTGAAAAATCTGTTGTGCTCACTCTGGAGCAGGGAGCTGGCAGCGGGGCCGGAGCAGTGTTCGCATCGCCGAGCCTCCCTGAATGGCCCTTTTCAGCCTGCGCTTTCTGAAGAAAAGTGGGAAGGAGCCAAAACCAGGGTGGAGGAACATATAAATACTATGTGTAAGCAACGATATTTTTTATTTGGAAGCAGACCAGTATAGTTGAGACTCACCTTGGATAACTCGCAGTGGGGGTGGGAGAGCTCCTCCCACCTCCACCCACTACCAAAAAAAAAAAAATCAGTTTTAGGAGGCTTTGGCTCCCTGCTGGCTTTTGGGAACTGCCTGTGCAGTGCAGAAATGCTTCCAGCAGCTCCTTTTGCTCCCAGGCACTGGGGTGGGTTTTGCCATCTCTAGACGTGACAAACACACTCCCAACTTCCCATGGGTGAGGCTTGCAGGGAGTATTAAGGAAATGTATGAGGTGGGACTCACTCACAACGTAGCAAGAACATCCAGCCAGGGAGCTGTCACACTGTCACAGAAATCCTGTCGGGCTGAAGGTGGCTTTGCTGCAAGTCCCTGCTCTAGTCTTGCAAGTGACACCTTACTCTGTTGTCACATGCAGCGAATGTGGCTTGGGTCAATAGAGAGAAAAAAGAACGAACCTTCAACCCTCCCCACCCCCAGCTGTTCTCGAGCCATTTCTTCCTAGAAAAATGATGAGCAGAGTGGTTAGTTATGAAATAACCAATTTATGTATTTATGCAGGATTTACATGCTTAAGCTCCACAGAAAGTCACAGGGAATTGTGCAGGAACAGAGCAAATACCATGAGTGTCACGTTATGAGTCCATAACAGTGGTGTTGCGTGCTGGAGGAGCTGTGCAAGGAAGGTGTGGTGTTTTCCCACTGCATCCCAGACCCAAAATCCCACAGAGCTTTGCAGTGTCTGGTGTGAGGCTGTCCTGCACAGCAGACAGAGGAAGAAGGAGTGATATTAGTACTAGTTTTTGGTTTTTTTTTTAATTTTCCCCCTGTGGAAAGGTCCATTCTTAATTCATTTAGGTGACAGGTATAATTTTTAAAAAAACCTCGGAAGGTCAAGAATAGAAGAGATATTTTTCATGTCAAGTCAGTATTTTGGGTTTATGTTCCGGTGACAAGTATCTGAAGGTGGTGAAGCCAAATGAAAGATTTTGTATGCTTTTAAATCTTCTTCTTTGGGCCAAGGACTGTGTCTCAGTGTCGACATCTGCAGTGGAGCAGTGCAGGTGGCTGTCCCTTGGCTCAGTGGAGAATGGCTCCTTCAGCAAGGCAAAAGGGGGAAAAGAAGGGGAAAAATGGTGGAGTGGGCTCATATTATGCACTAGCAGATGGAGGAAAGGGAATAAACAGAAGCTGTTTGCTTTCCTCAGTGGGAGAGCCTATCTGGGCAGGCAGGAAGGAGCGGACGGGAGGGACGGGCAGGAAGGCTGGCAGATGGTCAGTCTTGTGGAGGGGAGGGGGTGGCTCATGCAAAGGTGGCTGGAGGAGCTGTGTCAGGCACAGGATGGAGTTCCCTGTTTGCTCAGGAAGTCTGCGGTGTGTGTGCCCTTCCTGCACTGACACACTCGTCCAAACTCTGATCTCAGCTACGCCATGAAAGAAATCCCTCCCTCCAAAAGAATCATGTAGTTTGATGGAGGTGTTGCTCCTCTCCTGCTTTTCCATCTGCTGTGGATCATGAGTCTTCCAGAAGGTGAAGACGTGCTGTGCCCCCATCCCCTTCTTTAAGAAGACCCTTGCTCTTCACCAGTTCTCAGTCCGACCTTTCACTGCCCCAGCACATCCATGATGGATCTGCTGGAAGGGGATCATCACGTAAAGCTGCTTCACCCAATGGAGCTGCTGGGTTTGGATCTTCCTGCCATTAACATCTGTGGAAAAAGCATTAGTGTATCACAGAGGGAAACACTTCTGAGTTCAGTGGACGGAGCAAGGATAAAAGCTATGGAAACATCTGTACTGGCACGGAGCCCTACTAGTGAAAACTTTGATCCAGCAGTATCCACAATTCCTTCAGACCTTTCAAAAGGAGAGGGACCACCATTGCACACTGGAATCTGTAGTTCCTTTGAGCTGCAGATGTCCAGACTTCAGGGAGAGGAACCTGTGAAGTTTTGCCCGAAGGGATGGCTCCCTGTGATGCTTTGGTTATGAGATAGGACCACATTAATTCACCACATCTGAATGGTTGCATCATTTCCTTTCCTTGAGAACAGAAAGAAAATTTTGTGTTTTCCTTTCTGTCTCCATTCCCCTTGCCTTGCCTTTCCTTGTGAGGATGCTGTGCTACCCTAAGTCACCACACGAGAACCTCCCAGTTCAAAATGCAGGAGCATTCCCTGTTCAGGTTTCATCCCCTATGTCCAATGCTCCGAGCAAGGGGAGTGGATCATGGAGCACCCCAGTGTGCCAGTGACATGGTAAATCCCACAGCTGGATGCAAATGGGAGCAGCCCAGAGCCAGCAGCAGACTCACTCTCACCCCAGGCACGGCTGGAGCAGCACCAGCAACAAAGAGCATCGTGCCCAGCTGGGTGACGCAGGCAGGCCCAGGGCTGTTACCCACTTAAGTATTCCATGTCAGGCTGGTCAGATCACCTCAGTGTGAAAATTATTCAGGGGCTTTTATAGCATTTTTCAAATAAACATGCAGTGCAGACTATTTTCATTACTTTCCCAGCCTCCTGTAAAATTTGTCAGCAGAGTGCTTGGGGAAGAAATTAACTGTGTGTGCCTGGGGTGGAGAGCTCGGCAACGAGAAGGTCTTCTGTCCCTCAGTGCTGGCACTGCTGCTGTACGGAGTCCCCATGCCCCTTTCTCAGTGCAGGAGCCAAGAAAATACTCTAGGTCAGGCATTAACAGCTTCCTGAGCCCAGGGCTGTCTGGGTGTGTTAAAATATATCAATACCAGTGAGGCTAGGAGGACTAGATTTTTCCGTAGCTGACAGGAATGAGACAATGCTTCCCATGGGCACCTCCCCGGGGATGGAGATGAAACTCTCCCAGGAAGGAACTTCAGTCCTGTCCTCCTGGCCTTGAAAGAGACCATTTCATCTCGGTGTGTGTCCACGGAGCACGCGGTTGAGTGGCCGGGTTTATGGCGGGTGAAATCATTAACACTCCGGGAGCATGAATGCCCCACTTCTGCAGGAGCAGCCGGCGGGCTCAGCAGGGCCGAGGTGCGAGCGAGCCAGCTGAGACCTGAAAAGGCTCAAACATCCCCCAGCACATCAGGGCAGCTCTTGCTCAAAGGAGACTTCACAAAACATTTTACATAATGTTGAAAAACACCCTTTAATTAGCAACGCCTATTTCTCTTTGTCCCTTAGGTGGCAGAGATGCAGTCTCAGGATCTTCCTTTTAATTTCTCCCGGTTTCTTTTCCCAAGAACCCTTTTATTTCTTCTGTGTTTTCATTGTTGCCAAAAACACCAACAGTGCTTCTCTGTGGGGCTAAATGTGGGAATAAAAGCTTGTGTCGTGGCTGCCATCCCTGGCATGTTGGGAGATGCTCCAGAAGCCTCCCTGGTGAGCTGGGACCTGCACTGATCTCCTGCAGCTAGCCAAAAGGACTGTCTAAGGCAGTGATGGCAACACAGAAGAGTGCAGTCCCACAGCCATCCATGGCTGGGACCAGACCCCTGCTGCATCCTTTTCCACACCAGCCAGCAGAACCACCCCAGAGCCATAGACTCTCAGGCTTCCCTTTAACTGGAAAGTTTCATTTTGATTTTGATCAAACCAAACCTCATTTCTAAAGCTGTGAGTCCTCAACAAGAGCCTCAGAAGAGCTCTAACAGGAACAAAGCAGACCAAATGGAGAATGGCTCTTGAAAGCCCTTCTGTCACATATATGCTTTACTTTGCTACTCTGAGCCAGCACTTGGCCTTGCACCTCTGCTTTTCCCAGCCCAACCAGGAGAGTGGAAGAATCGGAGTTCGCGAGGATTTAGCAACTAATGTGACTAAGGAATAAAAACAGTGATTCATGTATTTATTTCTGAGCTTGAGCTCTCTGTTTGAGTTGCTGCTATTTACAGGTGGTGGAACGTTGTTTCTGGGTGAAAATATTTGCAAACCCCTGTATTCATTAAGCTTTACCCGTCATCTGCTCACATGTCCTCACCATAGAGGTGCTATTTTTTGCTGTTGCTCTTTTAAACTGATTTCCTGTTCTTCATTCAGAAAGGGGAAAAAACCAAAGTCAACACCCTCAAGAACAAAACCAAACCCAAACCAAAATCAAAACTTGGTGCAATTCAGCTCCCGAGTGGCACAGCATAAGGAGCAAACAGGAAGGAGCCATCGGATACTTCTTAACCCAAAAATCACTGAAGAAAGGTTCTTTTATAGGTGCTTTGGAGTGGCAAATATTCTTAAAGAACTTGGGGTCACTTCCCTAGCAAACTGATAAAAATTCCATGCTCTGGCAAACAACGACATAAAGAGGAGATTGTTGCTCCTGTGGGAACTCCCAGAAAATCAGACTCCAAACTTTTTCAGTAGTGAGATATTCCACTAACCAAATCTAGCCTTCCCTTTATGACTGATACCTCTTCCTTTTCCATGAGCACCTAATGTGGTGGTAACCCTGAGCACGTAACCCCTACCTCTGCTGTAACTCAGTCATTGCACTTTTTGGGCTACCCAGGTTAAGAAAAAAAAATACTGAACTGTGGCAACTTCAAAAGTTTTTTTCCATTAAAGCTGCTTGGCACAGTGATTTCCTTTCTGTCTCACCCTTTGGACAGCTGCCTCGCACTTTATCCACATTTAGGTTCAGGACGTCGAGATGTCTGAGCCCAAGTGGTTTGGGAGTAAACAGGGCTAATGGAAATACCTCTGGACAATGCCTCTATATTTAAAAAGTAACTATATATATTGTGTGTACAGACTATTAATGGGGCTTTTGGCCACACAAATGAATTCAGTCACCGTGCTTGAGAGCACATTTGCTCATTAGTCATCTCCCTGAAATCTCCGAGATGAATCCCGCTAGGAAGGGCTGTATGGGAGCTACAGCTTGTGTCAAAGAGGGCATAGACCTGAGCCAGATTAACCACAAACCCAGTGGGATGGGTGGTTTAGACACAGGGCTGTTCAGGAAGAACAGATTTGTTCCAACTCCTTTCGACGTCACCAAATCATTCTTTTCATTAGTTGACATGGATGCTACAGTCTGGGTGGGAAAAAAAGTCAGATTTATTGAATCCTTTTGTCTCCTCTGATTTTACAGTTGTGCTTTTGTTCCTGTCTCTCTCATTGGTATTTCCTTGGCAGCTCATGAGGGATTTCTTTTTTTGAATGATTGAGCTCATTTTGCGCCAAAAGAGAAAGGAGAGACAACCATTCTCCAAAGCTCAGGAAATGTGACATCACCCAAAATGCAGACCCAGCCTTTTGGCGGCCAGGTGGTAAAATGAAATATTCTCAGCCATCTCAGCATCTCCACTGCAAGGAAATTAGAAACAGAAACTTGGGATGACAGCCCCTTGGCAGCTCTATTCAACTCTGGTTTGGGATGCTAAAAAAGCCAGCTCGGTAAGGCTGCTAGAGAGAATAATAAAAGGGCCTAAATTTTGCCAGAATTGTGGATTTCTGCTTTGCTGCTGAGCAGAAGCTGAGTGGTGATTCACACGTCGCTTGACACAGTCTGGCACTGCTGGAACCTCGTGGGCCTGGGGAATCGCGGAGCTGCCGCTATCCCAGCCAACCCCACCGCTATCCCAGCCAACCCCACCGCCTCATCCCGGCAGCTCTGGCACGGGAATGGCAGCGCTCGCACACAGAGGGGCACGGGAAGCTGGCACAAAAATGGGCATTTTACTCTGCATCCAGACAGGCTGCAGAGCATGGGAGCGAACACACGTCCAACAGCGACAGCCACAGTTAGGCTAATTTTGGGAAGGGCGTGTTTCCGTTTCAGCAGTGGGCACCAGCAATGGACATCAGCAATAGTTCTCAACAGAGCTTAACACTTTGGGAAAGCAAAATGTGGCCAGAAATCTCGCACTGGGCCAACAGGCTGCTAGGGTTGTGGAAAGCAGAGCTTTGTCTCCAAAAGATACGTCTCTGCTCATTGACGGGAAGAACAATTTCTGCCCTTGTCAGTTGACATTTTATGGCCTGGGTGGAGAAAACCACCAGTTCTGGTCATAAAACCTTTGCCTCTGTGCTTTTCTAATGTCTTCATGCTTCAATTAGCTTAACACAAGCTCTTTACCTCAGGGGTGGATTTGACAGTTTTATGCTGCTGTGTGGTACCTGCCGTGTGCAGACCAGGCAGGAAGATTCCTGAGCTGATGTGTGACAGCAGAGTCCTGCAGGCTAGAATTTGTTCTGGATGGGAACCAAAGGCTGCTCCAATAACCCCATGTAGCTGGTCCTCCACACCAGGGACTGGGACTGCACAGATGGCCGAAGAAGGCAGTCACCTGTCCCATATACATGGTATAATTCTGTTTCAACCTTTGGGTATTACAAGCCCATCTCCTCGGACAGACTTCAGCTGCAGTGTTTCAAAGAGCCTTCATTACCTCCTAGCAGAGATATTAATATATCCTCTCCCAGCACAACAAGGGTCACCTTGAACTGGGAACCCAAACCAGCAGGGAAATAAGAAATGAACCATATATATGGTTCATACATACCTTAAGTGGGTTGAAGTCACCCAGCCCCTTCTCAAGGCTGCTTGCCACCTGGAGAAGAAAAGTCTTAGAAGGGAGGGTTGGGCCCAAGCATCGCTGATGACAGCACCAAAAACAACCCCATGAGCACAGCCAAATGTGCCACAGATCCCCCATGCAGTATCACTCCTACACAGCAGAGTAAATGCTCTTTGCTGCAGCAGCATCACAGAACAAAAGGCCAGAATATCAAAAGCCGAGCGTGTGGCCAGAGTAGGGCAGCTGGGTTGGCCACCAGTGCTAAAGACTCCTCTCCACCCATGGCTGGGTGCAAGTGCAGAAAGAGTCCCAAAGCCGTCTGGGGTTTGCTGGGTACCAGACTCTGCCGAGCTGCAGCAGCCTGCAGCCCTGCAGGCCGGGGTATGTGCTGGAGGACTGAGCCATGGTGCAAAGGGCTCATCTCCAGCTCCACAGCTGCCTTTGAAATAAACTGGCTTCGGTATTGCTACACTGCACCCTGTTGGGCTATTTGGCTGAATTCCTGCATGTGGGATTAATGGGAAAGTGAAAGGAACAGCCGCTGGTCCTTGACAGTGAGCTTCAGTCCATGGGTAACCTGTAGTCACAACTACTGCATCTGCTGGTGCTGTGATGGCTGTTTGGCAGAGATACCAAAGACGGTAGACATGGGGAGCAGACACCTTCTCTGTGCTCCCAAGACATCGTCCCTTCAGGTCTTGTCTTTTTTGCTAATTTTTACTTGATCTGCAGAGTAATTTTTTTTTCCCAGTAGTATCTGTGATTGCTTTCCTTAGAATTAACCTGGGGGTGACTGCTTCAGTTTGTTTTTAGAAATGGAAATGTTCTTTTCCTCCTCCACCCGAGGGCCAGGTTCAGCGATAGGGGAAAATATTGAGAAAAGCGTAGAGAGGGAGAAAGTAAAAAGCCTGGCTCTTAGCTCCCACACATGCGAGGAGACCCGAGAACCAGGTAGAGCCTTCTTGTGTTGAGTCCTTAAAAGCTTCATTGTGATGTCTTTGCAAGAACATATTTATTTTGTTTCCTGAGCCGTATGAGCAGGGCATTGTATCTGCTGAATTAAGGCAGCTCTGTGCCGCTCGGAGAACTATGAAATCCCTCCTCTGTCAGGCTGATGTGAAAGGATCCCATTCATCTGGGCACTCCCGCCCGGTGGGGTCTGCTTAGCATTCATCCCGAAGTGCGACAGAGCTCCTACTGCTGTCTCTGGCTCACGCCGCTCCTTCCCTCCTCTCCCACATCCCCACCACCCCCCATGTGCCGGCGGCCAAGAAAAGAGAATAGGGGACCTTTGCTCCGTGTCTGCTCACGGGCGGCTCTCTCCTCATTGCTATGCAGTGGGCATTTGCCCCAGTACCCTACTTCACACCAGTAAATGCTCCTGGCCCCGCCGTGTGCCAGCGACGTGCGGCGCAGCAGAGCCAAGGCATGTGAGAAGGCAGCCGCCAGTGACGACACGTGAATCAGCAGCATCCCTGCCATGGCAGCCAGGGCACTGCTGGGAACGAGCGCTGCGGGCTGGGTGGGAAGGAGCAAAGGGAGAGCGTGTCTGAGTGGGTCTGAGTGAGTGTGAGTGTGTGAGTGTGCCCGTGCTTGCACAGAGGTCAGCCTGTGAAGGAGGTGTGGTGCCTGGAGCTGTAAGGGCCGGGAGGGGATGTGAGTCAGGGAAGCAGACTGGTGTTGCAGGTGTGTGGAAGAGATCAAGGTCTCAGTCAGTTTCCACTTTCTTGTCCTATGTTTGCTTTAAGGGCAACCGGACGTCGAGTTTTGTTCATAGTTTGGATTCCCAATATGAAGGCAGATACCACATATTTGCTCTAACTTTTCTTTTCTAACATCTGTGTAGGGTCTGACCTATTTTTTTTTTTAATTTTGGCAACTACTGGTCAAAGACAGTGTTGGGGGAAAGTTGTGAAGACAGCTCTTGAGAATTATGCATTGTCCAAGCCAGACACTAAGCAATGTTTCCTTCCTTGCTTACACCTTATTCAGATGAAATTGGACCTTTGCCTGAACATCTGTGCCCAAAAAAGCTCCCAAAACACTTGTACCTGACAGATAAGGATGACTCTATGTTAGCCTAGCCCATGCAGTATGTGGGACTGAAAGAACAGCTGATGCTCAGAGCTGTTTCTCTGCATGAGGATGATCATTTCTGTGTACGCATGAATTTAGCATCGAGAAACGGGTTGGTCAGCTTGGACTGGGCCTTTAGACTTCAGGCAGGCTCTGCTCTTGCAGGTCAGCAGTGGCAGATGGAGTTAGAGGCACAAATTCCAGTCAGGTGCTGGTGTCTCACCCTCTGCCCAGATCCTGAATGGGATGGGGTATAGACCATCCTCCAATGGATTGTTCTGTCTCTATGTGTGGCCCGTGCAGCAGAAGGAAGTATCCAAAGTCTCCTTGGGAAATGAAGAGCCTCCTGACAGCAGAGGAAGCTTGCCAAGCCTCACAGTGTGTGGCCATATTGGACCTCAGTTTTGCCCATCAATAACACCATTTATTGTTTTTAGAGGGAAAAATACACGTTTGTGAGTACAAGATTTCCCAAGCTGACTGCTTCTTTGGAGAGGGGGAGAAAAGGGTCTCTGGCGTGGCTGGAAGGCACCGCTTTGCTGCCTTCTGGGCCCCTCCAGAGGCATCACATTTCACTCAGGTTGTCATTTCTGGTTACACTTCCAGCCCTCTCTATTAATGGTAGGCAAGAAACAAGCACCCCTTTCTTCCCACCACAGGACCCGCATGGGTGTGCGGGGGGAAGCCAGCCCCTGAAGAAAGGACTACTGAGGAGGGACAATCCCGTTGCACCCTCCTGGTGATGGCTTGGCCACATCCTGCTTGGGGAGAGCGCGCCTGCGAGCCGGGAGCGGCAGAACTCCCTGTCGATACCTGAGCGCTGACCTCACTGGAGACATGACGCAATCACAGAGCTCTCGAGAGAAAGCCCTGGGGACCGGAGGCTTGAACACTGCTGCCTTGTGCCTGGAACAACACGTCCAGTCTTCCAGCTTTAAGAAGCTCCAGTCTGTTGGCAGGATGCTGCTCAGGGCTCGCCGGAGGCTGTGGGACTCAGGGAGGCTGAGCGCCGGCTCTGGTAGGAGCCCCAGACTCCACCGATGCCTCTGGGGAGCTCTCCCAGTTGTCACTCCGAAGCAGCGAGCAGGGATTTCTGCTGTCCAGATATTTGGTGTTTCCAGTGGTGTGTTTTACAGGACCAGCTGTTGAAGGCAGCAGAAGCAATATGTGCCACTTACACGTGGCGTTGTGTCCCTCTCCCAAAGGTTCTTTGCTCCCCTGTCCATTGCAGTTCCCTACAATCAATGGAGTCACATCCAAGGAGCCAAGAGCAACCTGTGAGTGTTTGAACACATGCTCTATACACTGACATGTGACTTCAGTATGCCACTGCTGGCTGTCACTGTATCAGCCAGGACCAGCAGACAGCCACAGTGCCACCAGCTCTCCTGAACCCTAATCGCATTTTTTTGGTGTCACTCCCTGGGTTCGTATGAGTGGGATCACTGTCAGGCCTGCCCAGCCCCCTGGGAAGGAGAATATAGCTTCAGATACAAAGATGGTGAATTTTTTGAAGAGGAGATAAAATCTGTACATTCAAGAAGACTTCTTCAAGAAAAAAAGAGGTCAAGAAATAACGGGCTTCACCATGGTATAAAAGACAGCAGTCTCACGACAGCTCGTTTCATGTGGCATTTGCTAAATAGAAGCCAGCTCTCTTCTAAGAATGGGTTTTCCTGAGAAATTCCTACACTAATGTATGCAATCTGCCTGTGGAAGGGGCTCTATGCATCCTCTTGGGGCCTCATCCAGCATGAGTGTGAATCTGCCACAGTTCCCTGGGCCTCATCCGGGCTCATCATCTCCAGAAGGAAAAGTTCAGGCTTCTGCACGCTCTGCGCATCAGCCGGGCTGTGCTGGCCAAGCCTCATACTTGTACGGCGGGGAGCTAAGCGTGCAAACCACACCAGATATATTTCCTGAGTGTAATTTGTACCTAAAGAGTCAGCAGCCTTGCTTCTAAACATTGCCAGGCTCCTGTTCCCCCAGCCACGCATGTGATCCAGCTAGAGAAGACGTTTTAACGGTACCAAGTAGAGAAGCTGTGCTCCATCCAGCAGGACCAGCTCAGAGATGAAGGCCCTGATGTGGTCCTAGTTCTAGTCTGGATCTTTGGGCTGCAGGCTGGGAGGATCAGAGTTTCAAGAGCACAGGCTTCTGGCTGTGCTAGTCAGCTCCAAGTCTATTGAGTGATCCACTGCTTTAGCTGGCAGGCATGAGCCCCAGCAGGGAACACCGTGCCTGGGACTGACCACCCAGCCAGGATCAGGTGCCATGCAAACGCTGACTGGCATTCGGAGGAGCAGACTCCAGGGGAGATTCTTCAGTCATTGTGTGATTCACACGTTGGCAACTGTGAATCTGTCCTGCCTTGTGTGATCCGAGGCAGTCTGCTGTCCCTTGTCATCACAGGAAAGATGGGCTGGGAGACAGACCAACTCAGAAGGGGACTTAGAGATGGAAAGTCTTTGATGAGAGAAGAGAAGCATCTAAATGACACTTTTCTCAGTAATTTTTGCTAATTATATAGCCATTGACTACTATTCCCAAAGCCTCCCTGTGTGAGGGAGCTTAATCACTGATGACAATTTTTTGGCATTTTTCAGACTTGTCACTGACAAGAACACACACCAGACACTCCACCCAATGGCAACATCTGCCTCGAAAAATGAAGTTTCCATGTTACTCTCAGCTCCACCATTCACTCTGTCAAATTCTCTGGGTTTGCCCCACTAGTCACACCACGATGTTGCCTCGAGGTAGTTACTGGTCTCAGTCCAGGAGCATCCTTCCCACAAACAATACAAACATCTTCTGCTTCCAAAGGTCTCTTTGTGGCCTGCAGTGTCCAGGAGAGGAACAGACAAGAGCCCATTTGTGGGCTGTGCTATACTGATTGGATATTTGGATTTCTAAACTCCTCAGTTTTGTTCATGGAGCCTCCTGAGCCTCCTGAACACCTTTGACACTGCTGGTTTGGACCTGGAGACTCTGTAGACAACTTTAATCTCCAAGATAAAACCAGGAAAGAAACAGTGAACAGGGAAAAGAAGGAACCGCTTGCCCAGGGACTGATCTATGGCAAACTTGGGTGAGCTGTGCCTCACCTTGCCAGACCTAGGCCCAGTTTAAAGCTTCACCTAAGTGTCACATCCAGCCAGCCCTTTCAGCCAGATGTGAGCAGTCTCAGCCACGAGCCAAGTCGCCTGTGCTGAACATCCAAAGGTGCTGGCTAAGCCCCTTCCCTCTCCGGACATAATCCTAATTGCCAATGCTTGGCAGCCACTCCGTCATGAGCAATAAGGGAAATTCATATTTTGTGTTTTAAATGTGTTTATTAGCCAAGAAGTTATCACCTGAAAGTGGACGCTAGGGCATGTCCAGAAACCTCTTTCCCTAAGGTTTCCCACCAACAATGTAGGCACTGTAAGGCCTCATGGCAGCTTGGTACCAGCTTCACGGCTGCTAAAGCTGTGCTGGAGCCTGGCGAAATCCAAGGGTCTTTTTTTTAATGTCACAGAGCAACTTTTTGAATGACTAACTCAGAAGTACAGTTTTTTGAAAAGCTTTATGGTCACTGGAGGAAATTTGTGAGTTGCAGTGTGTGGCTGTTTGATGATGGAGAGCACGTAAAACGTCCTCTGGGGATGAGGCTGGCACGCCGGCTCTTTATGCCTGTGACCTGGTGCACATTCACGCTCTGGTCCTGGAGTGTGAATATCCCACTCATCTGGCTTCTCCCCACCCCCAGCTAATTACAACTCTGCATTTCCTTAAAGAACCCCCGGTGCAAACACACAGATTAGAGGCGGTTACAGGAATAGGCTGGTTGGCTTGCAGGGCTAAAAGGTTATTGTTGTTTCCACGGGGGTTTTACACAGTGTGCGTGTGTCTGTCCATACATATATTTATATTTCAATTATATTTATGTTATTATTTCAATTACAACCATCCATCTCTTCATAATGCCTGATTTCATTCTGCACCGGATTAAGCCCTGGTTGAATGCCAGCTCTGAAACGGCATGAATGAGTCCTCACAGCATGGAGAACCTTTCATCATGAAGGTCTTGAAATAAATGTCACCACCACTCTCATCTCTTTCTCTGAAACCCTCTTTTGCCCCATCCCTCCTTCCTGCTCACTGAGGACACTATGGCAGTGTATTGACTCGTGAAGAAAGAGACTCTTCTTAGGTAACATACGTGCCCTTCAGCAGGAGGGAGGTTGGGAGCCATGGACAGTTTGTGTTCATCTGTCCCTTGGGATGCTGTGACAAGGGTCTTGTCTTCCCTGACCAAATAAAAGTAACTGAAACCCATTATGCTCTTCAGCTCGGACGCAGGAGTGAAGAGGAGGCATTATGGGTTTTTGGCAAGGCCAGTTTACCTGAGCCAACCCTTGGCACTATTCACACATCCCGCTTCCCTGGGATAAACACATGCTTTTAGTTAGAAAAGGCAGAATCAGTGACTGTCAGGATCATACCTGACCCATCACTATGCAACCAGAGTGAAACCTCAGTGAAATACCTATCTAATTTAAAAACAAAACCAGGCATCCATTTAGCCAACTGCAAACTGCTGAGGTGTCTTAAAGACTACACGTGAAACTGTCAGATCAGACCCTTTTTGTGATCCAGCACAAGAATTTGGAAGGAAATATCTCTCAGCTTTCCTCGTGGCTATCAACACTGTCCACAGCTGCCTGGGGGGCTTTTAGCTGCCGTGGGAGGATCTTGTGAGGTGCAGAGGGGGAGGGTGTCACAGCCTAATGCTTTGCCATCTCATCTTAGGGCATTTTGTATTCTAGACACATTCTTAGGAAGAAGTGACATCAGGATACCCAAATGAGGAGCGTGTGAATCATCGTGTGGAAAGCCACGTCTGAACAATAACCAAATTCCTGAGGATTCCTATCTTCAGACCTCTCAGATGCACCCGTGCCAGGAGGAGGAAGTATAATTCAAAACGAGACAGTTTGAAGTCTGTTCTCTAAGGGTGTAGAAACCATTTTACAGCTTCAGTCATTCTCACATGCTGCAGTTATTGCCGTAGCAAATATATCAACAGGGAAGAATAAACTGCTTTAAAGTTAAGGAAATTCCAACAACTGGATGAGCTGCTGTGAGCACTGGTGGAATGAATCCCAGGCTCCTGAGGGCTAGGGTGATTCAGGCTTTGCATTCTCATGGTTTGTGATTCCACCAGATTTCCTTGAAGCAATTATTTTCTTGCGACTCTGCAGTCTACAAATTCTAAATATAACCTTGCACATAAAATAATACCCTCATTTCTGAAACAGTCCTTTGCCAAAAGTCCTGCCAAAGAGTTGCTTTTTATATTGCATTAGTCATGAACTGTGGCTGACAACAAGTTCCTCTTTGCAGACCCCTCCCAGAAACCTTGTGAAAAAGTCCTTTCTTNCCCCCCCCCAGAAACTTTGTGAAAAAGTCCTTTTTTTTTTTTTTTTTTTTTTAATAATTCCAGCCTAGCTGAGCATATCATATCAGGCAAGAAAACATTAATATTTTCCAGAAGTGGATGATGTCTCATGCTGCCTTTAACAGTTGTTGCTGGTCCTTTAACAGATGTGAGGGAGAGATGCAAGCGACTGAGCTGGAAAGTGGTGTCTTTGCTCAACACCAATAAAGACACGAGGCCAAGCTTTGAAAACAGCTTTTATAGTCTAGGAAGGATGAGGGAGTGAACCTAGAGATCTTCTATGTTAGTTAGGGGCAAGGAGCCGTGCCTAATCTGAGGTTCAGACTCCCACCATCTCATCCTTTATGTTTTCACAGCTCAGGTGCTGAGCGAGGTGAAGGTTGTAAAACAAGCACAAGATCGAAAGAGTTCTTCAGGGCTCCCCCACCCAGGAATGGAAGAGACATTCAGTGCTGAGAGGTGGAAGAGCCAGCCCTCTGCCACGGCAGAGCTGTGGGTATCTGCTTGGGTCAATGCTAGAGAAGCCTTCACCTTCATCACCTGGCTTCACCCATTGCTGTTCCTCAGAATGAGGCAGGAGCCAGGACTCCAGCTATCTCTGCACTCATCAAAGGAAACAAGCTCCGATGATATGGAATGGAATGGAATGGAATGGAATGGAATAGAATAGAATAGAATAGAATAGAATAGAATAGAATAGAATAGAATAGAATAGAATAGGATATTTCAGTTGGAAGGGACCTACAGTGATCACCTAGCCTTTCCATGGGGAAAAGCAAGCCCCTCTCCTTTGCCCATTCCCTGAAAGGGACAACAGCTGCAGCCCTTAGGATATCACGGCTCATAAGCTTGGGCACTTCAGGGACCTCTCTGCCTCTCTGCCATTTAACGCCGACCCAATGTCTCACATCATCCCAAAGCCAAGGCAGCGGGATTTGGAGTCAAGCACAGAGTGGCACTGTGCGATAGGGTGTCCATTGCAAGCCAGGCTGGAATTTGGTCTTTGTTCAAGCACCATTAGGAGGAGGAGAAGGGAGAGGAGGTGCAGGGTGTGGTACCACTGCAATTTTCCTAGAGGCAAAGCCAGTTGCAGTTCACATCCTCCAGCTACTCGTTCCTCTCTGAAGTGAGGCAGCTGGCCACCTTGCTCCATTGTGCCAGCTCATGTCTAACTGGGTCAGGGATCTGTGTTTAAAAATAGCCCTTGAGAACAAACACAAGCTTTCTTAGGAACCTTGAAAATTTCACTGATTTTGAGCACAGAGCAGGTGCTTATCAACAGGAGTTTGAGTGAAGGAAGGAAAAAGCAGAGAGAGTAGAACCTCTCCTGGCTGGTTTTCCACAAAGACACGGATTCAAGCCCAGCACACGCGGGAGGCAGCAGGGGCTCCGGAGGGAGCGCCCATGCTGCCTCCTGCAGGAACCTAATCCAACTAACAGGTAATCCACCTTTTCCCAGCAAACACACAGGGATCACCAGATCTCAGCCCTGCTCCTGCAGCTCGTGCCTGAACCACCTGCCAGGGTGGTGTGGGTGGTCAAAGGAGCCCACAAAGCTTTGTGTCCTTCCATTGGCCGGCTGGGAGGGACGCACACCTCCCGTGCCGGATGATGCTCCGCGGAGCCCACGGATAGCTGGCGGCACGCGTAGCCAGCGAATCGGGGCCGGAGTTGCCGTCGCTATGGCTGCTCTTCAGGGACCCAAAGAGCACATTCCTCGTCCTTGAACTCCAAAGTGTGTCTATTTTAATGCTGGCTCTCCATGGCAACAGAGACAAAGCAACGCCGTCTCTGCCTCATGTACCCCCTTGTTGTTCTTGTGGAGGGTTTGCTCAGAGCCGACCACCTGAAACAGTGGCTCATAGCTAAGCCAAGCCTTTCCCACCCTCTGCATCTCCTGGATGAAATTCTTTCAAGAACAGCTTGTTCCTTTCTGGCCTCGGTATTAGAATTATTAAATCAAACATGGATACAGCTCTCAAAACCTTCCCCCAAGATGCCTTTTAATTAAAGCAGTGGAATGGAAAGACCAGTCTAAATGTTGTAACATTTTTAATTAGTGAAACCTTTATTTTATTTGCTAAAAAACAAGATTATCTTTAAGTCCATTAAAATGAGTCCTTCGTTGAAAGGCTTTACGGTGCGTGTAAAAGGGAGATTTAAAGGATATTAATAAGGGCTTAAATATCTTAAACATGCTAAAACGATTGAAGAATGATATTTTTTAATGGAAGAACCTAAATAACCTTCTATTCCCACCACAATGAGTGTGTATGTTTGTGTGCTGATAACAAACATGCACCTGCCTTCATCCAGACCCACCCATTCATTTATCCCTACTGCCATGGGGAATTGTAGTCCTTTCCCAATAATTCCTGAATAAAAATGTGTTTCTCAGACAGGAAATACATGCTGAAATCACAAACACCTCACCTGCAAGTCCTCTTATTTATGGTCCCACGAGCTGTTTATCGCAACGGAGGACTCTCTCTCCTCAGAGACGTTTAGGAAAAGGATTTTATAACCTCTATAAAAATTATTTAACATTTTCAGAACCAGTTACATTTTACAGCTATCAGAGACATAAAAGTAACCAGGTCAATTCCTACAAGTCCAAGAGGGTGGCAAATGTTCCTTCTTGGACAAACCTTCGAGTGTTGCCTGCTAATGGGTCTCGCTGGTCCTGACTTAGCACAGCAGAGAGTACTCACACGCTTTCTTCCTTGGCAATCCATCCCAGGTTCTAATGAACAATGTTCACAGGCTCTTATTGACCTGCTGACTGAGGGATCTGCTCTGAGAGGGCTGAGTTTGTGTTCACACAGATGTAGCAAAGCTACCACGCTGTACCTGCCTCTCCATGAGTGTCTCTCGGAAGCACCTAATTCTATCACAGCTCTGCCATTGTGGAGAGACGTACTGGCCTTAGCTGCCCACACACCTGGATGTTCTGTCCATGATGAGCTGTTTTCTTTTTGGTTTTTTTTTTCCTTTTGCAGGCATTCTTTTACGGCGTCTTGATAGCGCACATGCAAGTGCAGAGACCAATGTGCTGTCTGTACATTATAACAAAGCAACAGAAAGCTAAAGGGGTCTCAGGCACCCAGAACAGCTTTTTCATGGTCAGATGATTGAGAGGAAAGGATGCTGCTGGAAGTACTGAGACTTTTGACTCTGTCAAAGTTGCCTGTTCTTGGTCCAAACATTTGGCCTGATTTTAGGACTCTTGATCACATAACTCCATTTCCTGTCTTCTCTCAGAGACCATGCCCATGGTCATCATCTACAAGGAGGTTCTTTCGGCTCCAGATCATGTTCAAGCCAAAGCACTTTGCTGCTTTCCAAACCCGGCAGCAAGAATCAAACCAAGACAGGTTTGATCCATCCAGCCTGGATAAAGGGAACAGCATGGAGGGGTCCTGGGGCACATCTCTCGGCATGATACAGCTCTTTCCCTGCAGCCCTCCTGCAAAAAAATAACCCTTCCCCCTGCCCTTCAAAAGACCTATTCCTTGTGATAGTAAAAAAGCACTGATTACTATTAAAAACCCAAACCCTGCAGGAAAGCAGGGAGGGGGAGTTTATGGCCATTGACCTTTTAACTCAGGTAGGTTTATAAAGAGCTGTCTTTCTGTCGCACCACTGGGATTGTACAGGTTTCTTGGCCATGAATGGGAGCTTTGTAGGATTCTACTGTGTGGTCATTCACGGGCAATCTGTTGGCCTTTTTAGAGACATTTAATAAAGAAAGAAAACCTATCTAAAATACAGGAGGAGGGGGGTAAGCTGAGTATCAGCTAGCCACCCAATCAATGAGCGAATGTGTTTGGGTCTCCTCCCGGAAGAGAAAGCTTGTTTTAGGAATTTAGCCTGGCACTCACGGGGTTCTGTTTGTATAGCCCTTTCATTTCAAAAAAATACAGGCAGGCAAGTAAGAAGAGATGGCTTGCAGCAGGTATGGGGAGAAGAGACAGGGAGGGAAGGGAAAGGGGAACCAAGGGGGAAAAAAAAGAACAACTGTTAGGATTGAGAAGAGGGTAACAGTAAGGATGAAGCCAGAACCGATGGTAAGTTCTCATTCTGTGGGCACCACACAATTCTCCAGCTAGTGGAAAGCTGCTCCCTGGGATGGAGTAGTATCCCCCAGGGTTAGGAGAGCCGGGGTCCTTGTGTGGTGGTGCACGATGGTGTACCAAGGTAACAACAGCTTAGGTGGAACATCCAGACACCAGAACTCCATCCATCAACCTGCTTCATCAGGAATGGCACGATGTGGAGTAAAATCTGCGGTTTCTTTGCTGGCTGTGTAGGAACAAAGCACGGTGAGGCACTTGGCAGCATTGGGATGGCTGGACTCTACCACACTGTAGGTACATGGGATGAGTACCTTTCAAATTTCCCCTGGTACCCCATGGAAGAAGGGCACTGACTCTGCACTAGCAGCTTCCAGTAAACCTGCCTCGCCAATCCAGCCAGCAGCTTTGCCTGGACACTGTACTTTCCAGTTGCTGCTACAAAAAACTAAAACAACTCCCCCCATCTTTGAATGGTGAGGGAAAACTGCTCTCGTGTAGCACAGTAAACCAGGCTGAGCTCCTCACATGACAAAGGCAGTGTAAGTGCCAGGCTCAACCATTAGCTAAGCTCATTTTCTCCATGCGTGTGTGCTTTTATACATATATAATATGGATAAATAAATCTTTACCTGACTCATCAAAATGTTGGTCTGTGTAATTTTCACCTTGCAACACACAGCTTTCTGAATCCTCTGCATCACCCTGTAGCGATCAAAAAAGGCTCTCAACTGTGCTGTCCTATCTCTGCTGGTAGCCCTTGATATCTACAATCTATTGGCCTTTCCTCGTCAAGAAAATTAAAGAGTTAATCTGTGAATAGTTATTAGAACATTTAAGGACAAAATAAGTATGTAGCCTGGGGATAAGAAATGTTCACTGTTCTTCAGTGGGGCTCTCAAAGAGCTTAAAGAAAGTATCTCCCACCAGCTGGTCTACAAAGTGTGTGACTTGTACATTTGTAAACCTGGAAAGTCAACAACCATATATGATGGTAAGATTTGCCAGCCAGAACCCACAAGTCATATACAGAGACCTTTGCTCTGTCCTTGCTAAGTTGAGGACTGGACTTCAGTTGTGACTGGCTGGAGGGAAAAAAACCTTGCCTTGTGAAGGAAAACTTTCCATTAGCATAAAGCCAAAAGCATCAGCCAGTGAACCAGCTGGACGTGCCTTTACTCCAGGGCACTCCAGGGGCAAGAAGGAGGGGACATGGGGGTGTCCCACAATGCATGCAGACAGTCCCTAAATTAGACCAGCCCCTGAGCTGGCCAACAAGTGGTGGAGAGCCTGGACTGGAGATTAGTAGCTGTGAGGTCTCTGTACCCACAGTATTGAGAAAGTGATGCCTGCTTCGGGAAAGCGACGGCTCTTCACCCCTGAGGAGACCTGAGCAGGAACAGGGAGGAGATGAAGTCAAATCCTCTGGGTCCTGCTACACTTCTAGGCCTGGGGCTGTGTGTCCCTCCTGAAATTCCTAGATATACGGTGGGGAAATGCTGGTGTCTCTTTTTCAGGGTTTCTGAGGAGCTGAACTGGAGGCCAAAGCAAACCAGGGTTTGCTATCAAAGACTCCATTGAGGGCTGGGGCAGGCAGAGCACACAGCTGCAGGGCACAGATGCTGAAATGAGGGGGCCTGCCCAGTCTGTGGATCTGTAGGATAACAAAGTATTGGGAGGGAGGATGGGAGCGTGGAGAAGGATGGAGAGGTTGCCACTGAAAGTGTGGAAATTGCACAGATTTGGAGTTTCCACTCCGAAGTTCTTATAAGGTGCGAATTTTGGCAGAGCTTTCTGGCTCCCATGGTAACATGAGGAGGCTGGAGCCAGGATGTCTGGGGAGAAAGATGGCAGTGGTGTGTTTTAGAGTCCCAGTAGCTGTCCCCTCGTTCGTGAACTGGGAGTCTCTGCCATGATGCAACACACAGGGAAACACCACAAACCCTGCCAAGATTGTCTGCCCCCAGCCATGGATGGTTCAGCCCTGGGTGCAATGCTGCCTTCAGCATCACCTTTTACCCCTGCTCACAGAGTTCACCAGCAGAAACACCTCTGTGACCAGCCAGCAGCTTCTGACAGCTGTACACGCACACAGAGGGCAGCACTTCATTCCTCTCCCGGCTGCCTGGCCTGGGCAGCGAAGCAGCAGGACAAAAGCAGAGGCAGGTTGTTCAGGATATCAAATCCCTACTCCTCTCCTCCTTAGATAATGGCTCTGAAACTCGTGTCCATCAAATACTCATCTAAATATCCCAGCCCCAGATTGCCATGGTGCAGAATCTGCCCTGACCCTCCAGGCAAGAGCTCTGCCCCAGAAGAAGGGAAGAGAGATGCGCACAAGAGGTAGGAACAAGGTCCTGTCAGGTCAATGCGCCTGGCTGCAAGGATAATAATCAAAGCAACGGGTCTCTGGAGGAAAGGAGCTCAGCAGGATGATCCCTTCTGCAGACACAGGCTGCAGGCACCAGGTAGTCACATCTCTGCTGTGAGAACTGAACAAGCTCTTCTGGCTTTTCCTCTGCTTCCCCCTCCTCCCAAAAAACCTCAAAAATCCTGACGATAAAGAGGACCAGGAGGAGATTGTACTTGACCTTGGACAGGAAGAACAGGCTGGCCAGGACACAAGAACATATCCTGCACTAATGATCCATCACCTAATGCGTTGTCCAGTGTCTCAAGGCAGGGGTGCTGCTCAGAGAACAACAGCATGTGCTGCGCTGTAAAGGGAGCTCAGGGTCCTCTTCTCCAGCACCTTCTGGAGTTTATGTCTGTATAAAGCACAATCAGACAGCTGCTTCTGAATGGCCAGGGCACTGAGACAGTTGTTGCTACAGACAGTGTGAACAGGTGAGGTGTGGCCTTGAGGGACTGTGCCCAGGAGAAGTCATGGATACCCCTGCTTTCCTCAGCCCTGACATGATGGGACAGACCTGGAAACAGAGACATCCTCTCCATTTGTACTGAAGCTTGGAAAATGCTCACGCTACCTGAAGAGCAATCCTTCAGGGTTCTCCTCCTGCTCTCCTACCAGCAGTGACCCTGCCCAGGTTTCAGCCCTGTGTGCTGTCCTGCAGCTGGCTGGGTGGTGAGAGGAGTCTGCGCTGTGCAGACAAGCTCAGGCTGGCCTGGGGAAGGGACAGGGGCTCACATTGCTGGGACACACAGAGCATGCTTTGGGACAGAGTACAGCCCAGGCTATGGCTCATCCCAGAGCTTGGCCAGCCCAGGGAAAGCTGGAAAGAGCCCTGGGATGACAGAAGGAGCTCTCAACTCTTCCTCTGACTACAGCTCTTGTGAGTCAGGTTGTGTTTGCATAAACTGGACGTGGTTGCTAGCTGCAGGTTTTCCTGCCCATAACCACCGTGCCTTTAAGGACTTTCAGCTGTGCCATAATAGAAATTGTTGTGGTGACTCCACCTCTGCCTTACTGCAGACACATTCTGGAGGGAGCAGTCAGTGCGTGATAGCACTAAGGGAGTAAGATTATTTGGGCAATTTTTCTTCTTTTGACAGCACTTGAATTATGAGAGATTCCAGTAAGAGCAGTTACTGGCAGAATGGACATGGAAAGGGTGATTTTTTTCAAGCAAACATTGGAGAGGGTGTTTGGAGTGAGGGATTGAGAAAGAAATTTGACCTGTGTCCCATCAGAGCAAGCAATGCAGCTTTGTCACCACAGAGGTCCTACAGTCTGAAACCTGGGGAGGGAAGGAGCTCAAGAACTCATTCCACATAAACACATGCTGTGCAGAAAGCTGTGTTTTCTTCTCAAGCAATGGGCAAGAAAAAAGGCAAAAGACTTCAGCAACCCACTGGCTGACAGGTTTCTCCCCATTTCGGTTGAGTGAAGGGAAGATATTGGCCAACAAGCCTTATCCAAACTGCGGGTGCGCCAGGCTGTTCTGAAGTTCTGCTCTCACTCGTAGCCTGACTCATCCTGCAAGAGCTTGTTGGGTGGAAAGTGCCTCCTCTGCAACCCCTAAGGCAGAGCCCAGAGTTCTGGGAGCCTTTGGGTAAGCCTGTGGCAGGGACTTTATGGAAGAACCCTTGACCTTCCAAGTCTGCCGTTGTCTCCTTCCACCCTGCCTGGCTCACATCTTCGCCTTTCCCACACAGTGGAGGTCAGAAGATGTGCCATGCATCCCCCCCTCCCCATCAGAGCTGCAAGACTCGCTTTAGGGGCACGTGTTGGCATTGCTGTGCCAGGCTCAGACTTTCTTACACAGCTCAGATTCACCTGCCAGGCCTCCCCTGGGGCAAAGGACAATCTCTCCAGGGCCCAGCAGCGGCACAGGCTGGCACCTCACCCGCTTACAGTAGGGAAGGACAACTGCCAGAGGACTGAGCGCTGGGAAAGGCAGGACTGTCTTGGAGGGGAAAAAAAATAAAAAGCCGTGTTGGACATTTATGGCTTTTGGAAAAGAAATGTCAGAGCAACAAAAGAAAATCCAGATGTGCTGCATTCGCATGGTATCAGGCTAATTGGAGACAGCCCCACCTGACTTCTAGCAGCTTAGCATTTCTCTTGCAGTTTATTGACTCAGGATTTTCTCATTATTGGCTCATCTTTAGGAGAAAATAGTATTCTTGCTTGGCATTTGATTTTCTTTCAGAAATAATGGTTTTATCACTATTCTTTCAGCAAGTTTTCCTAAGAAGAAACTGGAGGCCTTTAAGCTCAGCTGGAGTTTTGCTACAGTCTTCTGCAAGGCCGCAATCTTGGTGCAAACCAAAAGGCTGAGAGCAGGGCTGAAGGCAGCAGCGTCTCTCTCTGCAGGTGCTCTCCTGCACTGCAGCAGCTGTGATTAGAGCAGTGCAGAGTCGCTGTCTCACTTATATCAGGCGTTTGTGTCCATCATGAGAGGGCTGGAGGGGTACTGGACTTCAAAGGCAGGCACGGGGCGCAGGATTAATCTGAAAACCCTCCTGGTAAAGGGCAGCAGAGGGAGAGAAGCCACTCCGGGATGGGGAGCTCACCAAACAGGCAGATGTGCCTTTCCCTGCTCGTGCATCTCCTGACAGAAATCTTTGGCTTCCCAGTTTGTTTCAATGAGGTGGGTGCAGAGGGGCTTCCAGTAAGAACTAACAGCCAGGTACATCTTGCAGCCGTCTGCCCCAGCGGGGATCTAAGCTCTTCCCAGTTAAGCTCAGACACCCACACCGGGCAGGTGGAGGGACGCTGAGCTACAACTGCTGCTTTGTCAGCAAAAGCATCCCCACCCGCGTTCCTGCTGCCCCTGGGGCTGTTACACCGGGCAGGGCTTGGCCCCGTGGAGACAGCAAACGTGCTGCTGAGCTGAGCCAGAGGAAGGCAGATGCAGGCAGAGCCCATGATTCCTCTCATTCCTGTAGCCTGCTTTCCCCCACTAAGCACAGCCCAGCCCAGCTCCCTGCCTGTGCAACGCCGAGGAAAGCTCATACCCAGCAGGACAAACCTGGAGCGAAGCGGGCTTCAGCAGCCCCAGCACCAGCTGAGGAAACGGAATGAATTTCAGACATTTCTGGAATTTCAGCTGTGCCCTGCCACAGGTGCTCAGTACTAGGGGCTGGCAGGAAGGAAACTGATAGCCCAGCACAGGGAGAAACAGAGGTGGAAAGGCCGAGGGCAGGCTGGTTCCATCCCAGTGCCGGCTGTAGCCTCCTGCCCATCTTTTTGCCACCCCTCCAGCACCTCTGGGCTTCTGCCAGGTCCCTCAGAAGCACTGAAGGGGAGCAAGCAGCAAGAGGCAATCTCTGTCCGGGGCTGATAACACAGCATTTCTCAGAGGCCTCCCCACAGCCAAGCTCTAAATCTTGCGCTTGGGGCTACCTGAGCCCAAGGCAGACGCCGGCTGGGAGACCCCCCTGGCAGACTGGAGCCGCCTGTGTGAGTGACAGCGGGCATGAAAGCTTGGTGGCCCATCGCAGGACGTATTTCTCTAAGGGGTGGAACAGGCAAAAAAAAAAAAAAAATTTAGATCAGTCCTCTTCGAGATTTTCAGTGGCGTAATAAAAGTCCCTGTGTCCTGGATGCCAGGGAGGTCTGGGGGAGGGGGAAGAGAGGGTGAAAGTGAGTTAAATGGGCCTTTCAGAAGCAAAGAGAGCACTTAATCTTCTCTAGCCCATTGAGTGCCGATGCTGTTGAAGCCTCCCTGCCTTGATAGCCAGCAGAGCTCACCCATATTGTCTTCTGACAGCCCCGGGCAGGGCTGAGCTGGCAGAGGGGAGCAGGGCAGGAGGGGAAGGCTGTGTGCTGGCTGGAGAAACAGCCACCAGTTTATACATGCCGGGTGAATCCAGGAGCACGGCGTGTCCAGGAGCGCTGGGATAGCGTGTACCTCACCTCGGGATGAAGCACAGAGTTTATTTCAGCGCTCGTGTGCTTCTGTGACAGCTTCACCCCCCTGTGAGAGACACCCGCTACAAGGCGGGCAGGGGTGGTGGGGAGAGCATGAGGCCATGAATTGAAAGCATCTGAAAATCACCTTCAGATGTGGTCACCAGTGATGCCAGAAGGGAGCCCGAGCCTGGAAGGTGGGTCAGGGTACCTCTGGGAGAAACAGGCAGATGCTTCTGTTCCGTGTTCACTTAAAACAGCGCTAGAAGCACCTCCAGCTTTCTGTAGGGCAGAGGACACAGCTGGGCAGAGCAGCCCTTACCCGAGCCTGCCCATCCCAGCACCAGGGCTCTAAAAGAACAGACTCATCAGGTGCCTCTTCCTTTTGTGTGAGGATTTAGGTGATAGGGGAAGGAAGGGGATTTTTGTCAGGCTGCTGGTGTACAGCCAGCAGTACCTGTAGAGCCAGAGAACATCGTGCTGAAGTGCTGTGGAAACAAGGGGGGTAATAGGAATAGCTAAAAATAAGTCTTTGGATTCTAAGAACTTAAAAGAAAGGTATTTTTTAAACGCTTAGTGGCTGCAGCTGGGGGTCAGCAATGCTGCCTACCTGAGGCCGTGTGAACTAAGAACGTTAATTGAGCCTCCTGGGTATGTAAGCCTCTTATCTACTTACACACAGTGCTTTATCTGGGCGGGAAAAAACCGAGATTATTAGCTACTTTTAATGAACAGCAGTGCTCCTTGCTGAAAGACGCTTCCCTTTCTCTCTGTTTTTCTTTATAACTATTAGGTGTTTAGCATATGAGCCAGGACTTCAAAAGGGGGTCGGTGTCAGAGGAAGGGAGATGGCTCCTCTTCATCTTTTCAGGGCTGAAGGTGTTCTCAAAGCTGCTGCTCTGCTCCTTAATCCTACAGGTGCTTCTCAGCTTCTCAGATCTGATAACTCAAAGGTGTGGGGCTCTCCCTGCCTTGCTTAAGTGATTCCCTGTTTAGCAAGGCAGCCTTTGAAGCTGCTCTGCTGGGCACCTCATGGTGCCTGTGCTCTGTCTGGGGTGCACAGGCAGTGTGCGTGGCCCAGAGCTCCTGGCGGGCACAGGGACCTCGAAGGTGGCAGGGGAAGGTGGAGGTTACGCCTGGGGTGATTTAAATGCAGCTTGCAGGCCGTGGGAGAGTCTCTGCAAGGCCCAAGTTTTCATGCTGGAGGACAGCGGACGCTGGTCTGGGTTGTGCTCATGGCGGGGGGGGTCAGGCTTGGCTGCAGGGGCCTGGCTGGGAGTTACCCACAGTTTTGCTCTGTTTTTAGGGAGCAACGGAGACAAATCCAGGTGAAATCAGCATCATGCGGGTGCCACCCACCCCCCAGCTGCCCTCTGCCTCCTGCCACCAGCAGAGTGGGGGGACATGCTGGCTCACAAGTCCCGAGGGCCTCGCGCCTGGAGAAGGGAGCTGATACGGAAGAGCCTATCTGCAGGAGCAGGAGATTAAACCCTCGGCATGGAGTTTCCCAAGGCAGACTGACTCCAGCAAGGGGCTCGAGGGAGCCCTGCCTTCCCTCCTGTCGCCAGCCCTGCCTGTCACCCTGCCACTGCTGCGCCTCCTGACGTGATCCCTGCTCTGGGTGTCCTCCTGATCTGAGGGTGACTTCCACCAGCTGCTGCCTTTCTCTTTAATGTCTCAGAGAGCTGTGTTTGCTTTTCAGATTCCCTTTCCTGATTGTTTTGAAAGACAGATGCCCTCTGCCCCTGCTCCCTTTAAAAGCTGTGGCTTTTCTTGCTTCTAGTGGGCTGTAAACATCTTTTCTGTTACAAAGGTGCCATTTCAGTTGCTCTCTGGCTCTAAGCAGTGTTGTTTTTCTCTTTCTCTTTGTAAGCTGATTCTTGTTTATTGCCCTCTTATCCATAAGCTGCTCAGGCGGGCAAGCAGAGATGGGGTAATTTCCCCTCTTCTGAGCTACACTTCCTAACTAAATTACACCTGGATCTACCACTAACATCAAGGATGCTGTTCTTGAGAGAGGATTCAGGCCAGGATGAGGGTTTGAGAGCGCTGCAGGGCTGTCTCCTCACCCTCCTGTTGTGTTTGTACCCGGAGGCTATCGGGAGCTTCAGCCGTGGGGAATCCGCAGTGGTCTGTGGCTTGGCCCAAGTGATTTCTAGATGAGCAGGTCCTCAAGCAGGGTTTTATAATTCTCCCTCCTCATATCTAGACTGAATCCAAGGAACTGGTCAGCCCCTCTCCCTGCAGGAACCAAGCACACCATAAAGACGGAGCTCGAGGCGGGGGCAGGCCCCTTGCAGCTCTGGTTCCTTGCCTTTATCCTGCCCTAAAGGCTGATTCTTCTCCAAATGCTTCCACAACTTTCAGCTCCATTCTCAGCTTGCGTTTTCAAAACTGCCTCCCCCACTGCACCCGAGGGCTCATCTGACATCCTCCTTGCACGTCTCGTTTCTTGTCCCAGCTTAGCTGCTTCTGCCCACAGGAAGGGGGGAAAAAACCCTGTAATTGAGGATCTCAAAGTGGTTTGCAGAGCTCTTCTCTCCCCACCGTGATGCTGCTTGTTCTGGTGGTGGGAAAACTGAGTCAGGGAGCAGCGATGGGGTCATGTGTATTTCAGGCATCAAGTGCCTGGGAGCACCAGAGCAGAACCGGTTTGCAGGATCCCCAGTGCACAGCCCACTCTTCCCACTTCTCTGCTTCACCCCACTGAGCAGCCCCCGCAGTATAAAACAGGCTGTGGTTGGCAGTGGTTGCTGTGTACTGGAGACCAACAGTGCCAGCCCCTGGGATGGTGACGATGGTTCAGGTGGAGGGGGGGACATGAAGAGGAGAGGGAGCTCTTAAAATGCTGCAGGGCTTGGCATGAGGCAAAAAAATGCAGCAGGGACAAGGCTCTCTTCCAAACTTATATATATTATTAAAAAAAAAAAAGAGGAAAAAAACCCCAGAAGCTGGAGCTAAAAAGGCAGCTTGAGGAACGAAGCTGCTGGAGTTTTCCGAGAAGGCTCCCAAGATGCACAATGGGAACATCTGTACCTCGGCTGGCGCCTTGGAAGGGTCTCAGGCCGCAGAGTGGGGCTGGCGTCAGCCGGCTGCAGCCCTGCCTTGATGCCTCCCTCTCCCCAAAGCTTTGCCTCGGCTCCTCCCGCTGCCCCACTTGCCTCGCAGTGAGCCGTAAATCCCCTCTTCCACCTCTCCTCCTTCGCCACGGGCTCTGCGGGTTTTGAGCAGCCGAGCGTCCCGCAGCAGGAGCAGGGGAGCAGGAGGTTTGGCCCCGGAACAACTGCGCTCTGTGCTGCCCGTGAAAGGCAGTTTCATAAGGCTGCTGCTCAAAACGTCCCAACCAGCCCCGCTCTGGGGACGGAGACACAGCCCAAACTGGGGCACACACACAGTGTCTGGGCTTTGGCAGAGCTGTTCTCCTACTTTGGGGGGTGCAGGCAGTCAGGGTTGACCCTGATGCTGCCTGGTAAGGCTGGCGGGGGGCTGGCAGTGCAGTGAGTCCCTCTGCCTTCATGCTTTGTGGCTGCTCCTGGTGAGGGAGTAAGTGCCCGAACCCTTGCTGGAGGCTGGCAGAGCCCCACAGGCTCCCAGTGCAGCAATTCCCATGAACAGAGCTTTTGGGAAGTGAAATGGGTCCCTTGGGCCTGAGATGATGAGAGGCAAGTCCAAGGGGAAAACTCCCTCCCCTTAAATTCCCATCAGCTGCTCCATCTTTCTGTCTCCCCACACCTACTGCCCCTGTCCCTTCCTGGTGGTCCCCTCCAAGCTCAGTGCTTGCCTGGTGCCAACAAAGAAGGTTTGAGAGGAGACAGAGCCCAGCTGGGACTTGGTTCTCTGCAGGAAATCTTCTCTCCTGAGTGAGAAGTAAACGTGGAAAATGCATTTATGTTCAGTGCAGCATGGGACACAAAGTCCTTCCCTCACAGGGGGGTGCCCCGAGCTTACACCAAGGTAAATTATGGGGACGACAGGGGTGTGTAGCTTTACTGAGGTGTTTTTCCTGACACTGGACATAAGCGCAAAATTCGAGGTTTTATTTGCAGGGTTGGAGGCAGTAGGTTGTCAGGTCTCCAGGAGAAAGGATGAAAGTTTCTGAGGGTGGGATTCACCAGGGAGGAAGGTGCCATTCCCAGATGGCATCTATCCACGGCAGGAGCATCATTTGATTGTTGGAGGGCAGCCCCCATGGAGGAGCCTGGGACTGAATTCCCAATTTAATGGCTTGGTTTGGTCAAGCTTTCGTCCACTGAGGGAGCCCTAAAAGATCAAAAGGAGGCTCTGTAAGCAGTTGTTTTGTTCATGTGCTCGTTCTCTACATTCATCCCCAAAATGAGAGATGCTGAGGAGGCCTCTGAGTGCTGTTTTGCCCTGTTTTTGTAGCAGTCAGTGATGCCAGAGGCCAAGAGGACCATTCCTGCCTCCTGCTGACATTAGCTCCTCAAGACTCATTGGCAAGGTGTCTCCCTCCAGGACATTTAGGCTGCTGAAGCCAAAGGCAAACAAAATTTCTTCTCCATTATTCCCAGCTTGATCTGCTCAGTATAAAAAAACCCCTAACCCTAAAAACCAAAAATATAAAAACCAACAAAAACTTGGCACAGTTCCTGGCCTTTGTTGCTCCGACCCTGATGTCTGCATGGCTCTGCAGGACCTGGAGCAGTGTGAGTCCTTGTGTATGGACAGCACTCAGGGTTTGCCTGGGGCAGGGCAGAGATGAGAAGAGATGAGAAACCATTTTTGGAGAAAATTTTTCACCCTAAACTGCACGTTAATGCCATCTTAAAATGACAATAACTGCTGCTCTGTGTAGCTCTGACTTTGATCCTTTCCATCACTCTGCTATTTTAAGAGACCAGAAGATTAAGGGGGACTCCGGCATGTCCCACAGTGCCACCACAGAGTGGCCTTGTGTGACTTGGCCCCTGGAAGTTGCCCCTCATGGCTGGGATCCCCATCTTATAAAGGCAGGAGTGGTTTCCAGTAAAAGGGAAAAAGTCTTCATCCTGGCCAGGCAAAGGCCAAATGCAAACAGACCCCGATGCTGCCCTGGAGCATCTCTGGCTGTTCCTGCCCTGGGCCCATGGGTGGTCCTGTACCCACAGGATACCCTGCATCCCTGTCCCACCGCATCCTCCTGCCCGTGGCAGGGCTCTTCCCTAACAGACACAGCTAACCTTACTTTATGCCCCTGGTTTTGCATTCCTAAATGAATTCCTACCCTCTGAGTAACACTAATGGGTGTTAGTTTGTCTTCCTCCTCTTTCCCCGCTCCTGTCTGGTGCTCAGGAACTACAGCTGTACGTGCTTTTTGGTGACAGCTAATGGATGGTTAGTCGCTATTTTACTCAAATGCATTCACCATGGAATTGCCTCTCTGTCCATTTTCTCCTCCTGTTTTGGGGCTGTCACCATCGTAACAGTAGAAATATAAAATACTAATGGATTCAGGAGGATCTGGGATATGGGAGAGAGGCCCGTGCTTGCAGAGCGTTATCAGACCTTGAAGACCCCAAAACACGCAGGGATTTGACTGAGCAATCTCAGTGGCCTTCACGCTGCTTTCCTGCTTGTGAGCTTCCTAACTACACCCTGGGAGCCCGGGGCAGAGCCGGGCCCCCTCCCATCCCATCCCAGCCTGTGAGGGGATAATTCAGGAACCAGCAGCCCGAGGGCACCATCTAGTGAACAGCCGGGACTGCAGAAACCTGAAATGGGCAGAAATTGAGAGAAAACTGGAACTGGGGGCTCCCCGGGCGTCAGCTCGGGGGATTGAGGAATCACGCTTTGTGCTTTCCCTCTACTCCTGTTATGTTTTAAGTTTTCTCCATCAGGTTCCCCCAGAGGAGAGCCTTCACCACACTGCACCCTTTGTGGCAGGGATGCTGGCCTGGAGCACACCCCGCTTGCTGCTCTGCCCTGCCCTGCCCAGTGGCACTGGAAAGACGATGGCATTATGTTTTCTTGTTTGGGGGGCGGGTGGAAAGGGATTATTATTTCTAATGCTTTGCGAGGGGACGCAGGTGTGCAGGAGTGGAGTGGGGGAGGCAGCTCTGCTGTGGGGCAGGTCTGAGCTGGAGGCATGGGCTGCTCTTTCGGCCGAGATGAAACCTCCCTTCAAGTGGAAAATTCGAAAAGCACCACAGGTGCTCCAGCATCTCCCCATCACCCCCAGGGTGAGCTGAGAGGGCAAAAGCAGAGGCTGAAAGACCACAGGCTTGATGGAGAGCTTCAAGGTCCCTGCAACGATGCAGCAGATGGGGATGAAGGAAACACCACAGCACACTGCTGCTGTCTCCAGTGCCAGTGGGCTGAGCTGGTCCCCTCCCCACATTGCCTTACTGGGAACTGCACACTGTGCCAGGAGAAAGCTGTCCTATAACTTGCTGTTCCCCAAGGAAGAGGGGTTTCTGCAACCCAAAAGAGATTCTGTTCCTTGATATCTCTTGCTATTGCTGCCAGCCTGACTCCTTCTACGTGTCCCTGCTCCCACTGATTCCAGGGCCAACCCCAGTCCCCCCATCCATAAGATCAGGGGTTATTTTGTTATCTGGCTTGCAAAGAGCTGTGGTTAAGGCACGGGCTTATGCTCATGCATTCAACCCCACCGTCCTTAGAGCCTTTTTCCTGGGCAGCTGCTGGAGGAGAGAATCCCCGGGTGGGAACAAGGAAAGGTGACATCCCCAAACAAGACCACAGCAGTGACCAACCCCTCAGCTCCTCCTTTTCCTGGCGGTGCTGGAGAACACCCCACATTCCCTCAGTGCTGCTCCCCACAAGTCCCTCCTGCTCTGAAGGTGGCCCCTTCAGCAGCTCATGGCGCCCAGGACCTGTTGGCAGCCAGCCCCCAGCTCATGCCATGAGTGCAGGGCTGTGGGGTGCCTGCGGTGGGGTGAGCCATTCTGGGGGTGTCTGCCTGCACAGAGAATGGAGGGGGTTCATCCCTGGGGGCTTCTTTGTGTTTTGCCTGCAGCAGCCCTTCCCATGCACCCAAAGCATCCGTGGAGCAGGGACTGAGGGGTACAGGGGCGCTCAGGTCAGGCCACCCAACCTGTCCAGGTCGCCCTTGGCAGCCCGCTTTGGGGCCAGCTCCCTGGGGAGGGTGGAGCTGCTGGGAATTGAGCCTTTCCCTCTCATATGCACACAGTCACGATGGTTAGTTAAGTGGCTTGTTTTTCATTAGGAAAAGACTGTTGCTAGGCCACCCTGTTCCCCGGCGTTAGTCGGGAAGGGGTTTTGCAGCCAATCCGGGAGGCTGTGCTGGGGTTTGCACACGCACACATCACGCACACCCCTCCTGCAGCCCAGGTGCTAAGCGGCTGCCAGATGTGCCCATTCATTTCCACATCACACCTATCCGCTTCTTCCGGCCAAGCCGCTTATTAAGGCTCCTGAGATTTTAATTTAGAGTTGGCTGCGAGTTTTCTGCCTTCTAATTTACCCTCGGGGGGTAGAGGAGAGGGGTGGGTGGGGGTGCTGATGGG
>VZTI01004542.1:2882078-2901837 GCA_013397865.1 Struthidea cinerea | reverse complement strand
CCCCGCTGTCCCCGCTGCTGACCGGTCCCGGCGCGGCTCACACGTGTCCGGCCCGGAAGCGGCCGCGCGCACATGCCCGGGCAAGTCCCGCCGTGACCACGCCCCCCGCTTTTCCCATTGGCTGCGCCGGGGTGTTCATTTGCATATGGGCGGGGCTTCGACCGCACCCGAGGGCAGGGATGTTCGGGGTTTGGGGTTTTTATGGGAATTCCGGAGCCCTGCATCTGGAGCTTCCAGCCCAGACTGGGCGATGCTCAGGGCTTCAAGCCTGTCCCACCTCTGCCCCTGGTAGAAAGGGGCCCTCCGTGGTGGTGGGTTCGGGGTGGGATGCACGCTGTGGTGCCCAGTTCCACGCCCTGCAGCGCAGCCTGGCATTGGTATGCCGCAGTTTTCCCGTGTGTTTGCTGACCCTGTGGGCATCCCTTTGTCCTGCGGGTGGGGTGGGCTGAAGCAAGGCAGCTTGGGGTTTGCATTCTCCAGGCTCTCTCAGGGTGCTCCCCAGGGCTGTGGGGGGCAGCTCCGGCTGGGGCATGGTTGAAGGGGGGGTTTCAGACCGGCCTCTCGTTGCTTCACTGTTAAGGCTCACAAAAGCAATGTCCGAGGTGGTCAGAAGAGGAGAAGGGCCTCAGGCAGCCCCAGCCACCAGCTTGTCCCTATGCATTCAGCATCGCTGCAGAGGCCATGTGCCCTAGGGCAGACTGTGACTTGTTGTGGTGGGATGAGCCATACAACAACAAAATCACTAGTCTTCCACAGGGAACCAGGCACCGTGTCCATCCTCATCCCTCTGGGCCTTTCTGGGAGCATTCCCTCTCCCTGCTACCGATGGGGCTCACAGGGATGCAGGACAAGTGTTTTCACACGCCACTGTGCTCCCTTTCCACCACTCATTAGCTTCTCTAGCCTGGTCAGAAAGGAAGGGCTTAGATTACCCTGCGATTTATCTTTTCATATTTCTTTTCTGTTTTTCTTTTGCTCAGTACACCTCTTCCTTAAATCAGTTGCTCTGTGTTTTGCATCTATTGCTTCCATCCCTGCTGTTCAGCTAATTAATCTCCCTTTAATGAGACTCGTTCAAGTGTCTCACAATATCTTGCTAGGGAGTCCTGTCAGGTCTCTATGTAGAAATTTATACTCTTTTCTGGCATTTTTGGTAAAACTGTGCATTACAGCTCTTGGGGATGGTTCATTTGGTATTCCTGGGCCTCTTCACCCTGTTTTTCTCCCCCTAAATGAGGTGTGAGCTGACCATCACCACACAAGTGGGAGCAAACTCGAGCCTTGCTGTGAGGGACATGGGCTTGCATTTCTGCTCCAGCTCTGGGTGGATAAGGAGGTGGTGTCACTGGCTGCTCTTCTCCCTCACACCCTGCATTATGATGAGAGATTCAAGTGCCTGGCTGAGAGCTTCTCCCTGGACACACTGCTGTTCCACTCATGGGGCTGATCACTCTTGGCTTGTCCACAACAAACCCATCCATCTTCCTTCCTTTCTTCCCAGGATGTAGTTTGCATTCTCTTTTAGAGTACAAAGTTTTAGCTGTACCCTCACGATTGCAAAGAAACCTCAACAGAAGAAATTATGACATGTGGGCAGGAAGGAAAAAGCTTTTTCTGGCTTTCCACAGTGACCAGGCTTGGGAAACCAGATAGTCCAGGATGCAAGGGAACAGTGCTATCATTTTTTTCCCCCACCCCCTATGCAAAGATGGCGGTGAAAAAAAGTCAAAATATCCTTGAAAGATAAGTCAAAGTAACTTTGAAAGTGTGCTGGGGCCTCCTGTGATCCCACTGACCCCTGGGTCCTCAGTAGATGGTTCTCCCTTTGGTAAAAGCCTTGTGCTGAACACAAGGATGCTACTCACCTCCCCAAGGTCCTGGGGCCATGCTGGGGATGGAGGGTTGGGCACCAGATGGTAGAAATCCTGTTTCAGATATGGCAGATGAGCTGAGATGAAGGCAGAGCGCGCCAGAGCCCAGGAGAGGTTTCTGCGGTGTTTGCACAATTTGAAATAATAACGAAATCTGTAAAACTCTGGAAAGAGCACGACTAGAATAACAGGCTAAATTTGTCAGATGAATAATTTACTAGAAGTGATTGGCCGTGCTCCAAGTGAGATGAGCACCAGCCCGGTTTCAGGCTGAGCAGCCTGGGTGTCTCTGGCCTCAGCTGGGAGCTGGTCCCTCTCCTGCCACCTGGTCATTGCTCTGCCATAAAAGCAGCTCTGTGGACAAGGTGCCTTTCCTCAGGTCATCACTGCCCAAGGCTGCAGGGATTCCCGCAGAGCTCCTGGTGCCCTCCAGAAGGTGTCTGCTGTTTATTTTCAGGGCGCTGCTTTGCAGAGCGGAGGTGGTGGAAGTGGGTGTCTGGCTCCAGGCTCGTGGACTTGCCCATCCTCTGCCTCTCTCCCTCCTCCAACCACTTCTCTGTCCTCGGCCATGGTGCCGAGCGGATGGAAGAACAGACAGACACATCTTGACATTTGGGATGGGAAGGGAGATGAAGTCCCAGCGCTGAGAGGAGATGGCGACTGCAGCCTCAGCAACCAATTAACGTGATCATGTTTATGAATGCGGATCAGTAATTCCAGGTAAACTCCCCAAGAGCAGCGCTGCAGGCGAACAAAGCCTCCTGCCCACCCGGGAGCCTGCCAGCGGGCCCTGCCAGTGCCAGCACAGTCCTGCTGTGACTCTAAACTGCTTCATTTCCTCGTGCCAGCCTGGACACGCATTGTCTCATATTACCTCGATGCCAGAGCTCCTCTTTGCAGTGTTGGTTGCACCATGTCCTCCTGGACCTCTCTGTTCCCTCCCTGCCAAGGGGGATGATTGGTGGGAATGGGATAGGTTAACTCAGAGAAGGCAGCAAGGCCCCAGCTTTACCTCCAGGGGTGATGAGGGATCACTCCATCATCCTGGGCTCTGCAGGCTGCCTCGTGCCTGCTCATCACCCACCTGTGGTTGGGGAACCTCACCAGGGCTCCCTGAGCTGCTCCCATCACTCTGAGCAGGCTTGTGGCAGGGCTGGTTTGTGCCCACCAGCATCCAGGAGACCAAACAGAAGCTGGGAAGCTACAGAAATAGGTTGGGGCAGTGACCAATTGCTGAACCTGATTTCCTTTACAGAAAGAAAGTCTCATCACGATGGAGCACCTGGAAACAGCAGCACCATCCTTGGGTGCAAGGGACCAGCTGGGGCAGCCAGTGACGCCTGGCTGAGGTGTCACCAGCCAGCAATGTGAGGCCACCAGCATGAGGGTGTCAGAACAGACAGGCACCGTGGCCTTCGCCGTGATGCATCTCGGAGCGCTGCAGCCCTCTTGGTCCATAGCAGAGGCCCAGCACAGGGATTCCTGCAGGACCCCTCTGCTGCCATGCTGAGATCCCCATCCTGAGCAAAACCTCCAGGAGACTCTATCCCTCCTGGCTAAGGATGGGGATGGACTGTGTGTGAGAGCACCTGCTCAGCCTTGGAGACTACTCAGTGCTGGGAAGTTGTGCTTGGAAGGCAGAAAACCTTTTCCTTTCCCTTGGAGCACCAAGAGCCTCCCTATTCCTCTGACATCTCCTCCAACGCTCCATGGGAATTGCTTGTATCCCTCCAGCATGGACAGATCTCCTCTTCAGCCATGTCCTGGAGGGTGTCAGTGCTCCGGGGATGCTGCTGGGGATAAGGAGGGATGGATGCTCCCAGAGCAGGAGGTGAGGGAGGATGATGCTGCCATCCATCTCCCCCCTCACTCCCCATTTTCTGGCTCGCCCCCAGAAGAGCAGTGAGCAATTATGGTCCACACGGAAGCTTCATTATTGCCCTGTCGTGGCCTGGTTTGATGAGATGTTTTATTGCCAAACTTATTAAAAGTGAAACGTGCGGTTTCTGCGCAGCAATTTCCTGTCTGCAGCGATAAGCCGGGCTCTGCCCGCTGTGTAATAAACAGTTATTTTTATGTACAGCTCTGGCTGGGGTGACAAGGAAGGGAGAGGGTCTGGCTCGTGTTAATTGCGATGGTTAATGGGATCTATACTGGGAGCTACGTGTGAGGAGGTGCGTGCCCTTCCCCTGCCACATTCTGTGACAGAGGTGGCCTCCGGCGGTTTTGTGCCCTGGGTGTTGGCAGCGGGGACTGTGCAGGGTCTCCTCCCCACAGCGCATGGGAACAAGAAGGATTACTCTGAAAGCTCCTCAGCTACCTCCTCTCAGCCCTTCGTCGCAGCCTGAGCAAATGAGGGACCTGCTGCGCACCCCCCTGGCGTGAGACCCCATGCCCTGCAAGGGCTGCCCCTGAACTCCACTGATTCCACCCCTGCAGGAGGCTGGAGGGAGCTCCAAAACCTGGGAGCTTCACTTCATCTTCCCCAGATCCTCCCATCTGCCCGAGAACCTCTCTGTCTGCAGCGGCATTTGCAGGTGTTGCTGGTGGCCAAAGCCTGGAGCATCCACCACGTCACCTCCCACCGTCCCTCCTTGGATGCCCGCAGCAGAAAGGTGCTGGAGAGGAGACAGTAAATTCAGGAGCAGTAAATTCGACAGGCGCACTAATGGCACAGAAAACCTGTGCCACTGCTGAGCTTGGAGCAGCAAAACTCTGATAAATATCAGCAAAGCTGATAAATATAGTTTCATTTTGTCAGAAACAAAGTGTCCTTGTTAGGTGCGCAGTCTGTATTTTGGTTTAATTACTTCTTTTAAATACGTTTTGAAAGGAAGCGGGTTTTTAAAATGCAAGATGTCAAAACTGCATTTACAAAAATCCTGATTGCCTTTTTTTTTTTTTTTTTTTTCAGACCTGGCCAAAGCTATTAGTTCAACTCAAGCTGAAAGTGCATAACTTTCCCCAATAAACAATTTGTCAGAAAAATTCCTCCTGGCTCTGGGAGATCTGTTTGTTATTTGTCAGCAGTCAAAACCCTGTTGGGTATTTCCCATCTGACTTCTTAACAGCATCTTTATTGGTCTGGGAATTAGCAGCGGAAGATGCGATACTTGCTATTCATTGCAGTCATCCCAAATGCCACTCATCTCGTCAGGCCATGGCTCCACAAAGCAAAAGCCCCTCTCCTTCCTCCAATGCACCATTTTTGGGTAACCATAGGGCATTTTATCCCAAATTTCCTCCCTTCATCCTCCTGATCCTGCAGCGTGCAGTGGTATCCCCAGGCTTGGAGTCACATCCCTGTCTCCCGCATCCATCCCCATCCCTGCTGCCCATCTCGGCCTCTTGCTGGGCAAACTCCCTCCATTGCCAGCTCGGGCCCTCATTAATTTGTATTGCAGCGTGTGTCGCGGGCTGACGTGTAATTAGAGCTCCTGAAGCCTGTCTCATGCTGTAATTGCCATGACAGGGGCCACAGCATATCCGCTTGTTAATTAGTAAACCACAATATCCCGGGGGCTCGTTGAGAGCTGCCTTAATTGTATTTCAGCTGGAACAGAGGGATAATTACCCTTTGCTAGCACTGCCACTTAAGCATTCTTAAAAAAAAAAAAAAAAGAAAAGAAAAGAAAGGAAAGGAAAACCCAAATTGAGCTCATCTGCCACTTCTTCCCTTGGCTGCCCAGGGACCTGGTTTTGTCCCCAGGCTGAAGGGGAAGGGCTGTGGAGCTCAGCGGTGTGGGAACAGGATGCCAAGAGATTTGCACGGGGACACACTCACACTGGTGGTGACTGAGCTGCTGCTGCTCCGAGGGCACTTGTGTGTCCCTGCACATGGGACTCTCCTGGGAACCCCGTTTGTGGCTGCAGGCTGGCTTGCTGGGCATACTGTTTGATGGGAATCCCATCCTGGACAGCGAGCAACCCCCTGGCATCACCACCAGGCACATCCAGTGGCTTGGAGGAACAGTCTGTGTCCAGGGAGGAGCGAGCCAAGGTCTCTGTCCAGACTTCCCATCAGACAGAGGGGGCTGCAGTCCCCTCGAAATGGGAGTGGGAGCTGCTGCAGGCTGCAGGGAGGAGGCTGTGGGCCTTGCAGGGCTCAGTGTAACCGTCTGTTGCTGCCAAGGGTGTGTTTGTATTCCACATCCCCAGCACTGTTAGAGTACCAGCACTAAGCGGGACCTCAGCGGGCTTGGTGCTGGAAGTCTCTGCTCCTACAAACCCTGTGGCAGTGTGGGATCAGCCTGCTTGGCTTTAATTCACCCCAGAGGTGAATCCTCTCCCTTCTCGATTCCTTTCTTGTCAAACTTCACCTCGCTGGGCAACTGTGAGTCTTCTGGGACCTGGTTAAAGCCTTTTGCTCCACAGGAAGGATGTCTGCAGGGTACGTGTGTGTCTGTGTCTCTTGTAGGGGCCACGGGGGGACCATGGAGCTTTGGTGAGAGATGGAGGAGCTGAGGTGCAGCATCACCCTTCTGTGGCCACCACGGGCTCCAGAGCCCCTCTGCAGAGGAGCTGCTGTCTGGTCAGAGATCTTTGGGGAAGGTTAACCTGGGAAGAGAACCTGACATGTGGCATCCATCCCTTTTCCTGTGCTTCTCCCTGAACCAACGCAAAGAGCTCAGCCACCACCAGCCCTGCTGATGTTTCCTGCTGTTCAAAAAATCGTATAATGGACAACTGGCCTTTGGGACCTGGTTTGTGAATTGGCTTAAATAACAGTCCTAGCTCTCTCCTGGGAAGCTACATGGAGGTCAGCCTTGAAGAAAAGATCAGTATGGCAGCTCCAGGCATTAGTAAAAAGACATAACCGAGGCAAAGAGCCTTGAACATAATTACAGCCTAAGAGCTGTGATGGGAACTCAACGACCTGAAGCCATCTCCTGGACTTGAGTGCAATCAACAGATTGACACTGCTGGGTCCTGAAGGCTGGTTTTTGGAAACCATGCACCAGGGTTGAATGCCAGAGCAGGCAGCGAAGCAGCACAGGTGCCCGTTCCAAAGACTGGAGCTAGAAAAGGCTCTCAAATGCCATGGAAGAACCAGATGGAGGCAACCACTGGAACACTCTGCACGTAATTGAGGGCACCTTCAAGGGTGAGCACGGAGTGGCTGCCCACCTCCAGGATGCTCTCCACTGCTGCCATGCAAGTCACTGTCATTAGAGCCGGGGATGGAGTTTATAGTTGAGTTACCACAACAACTTTGCACAAATTAAACAATATACTTAGGGTTAATTAGATTTCTTACCGCTGCCTCCATTAACCTTGCCCTGTCATCTGCTGTCAGAGCCCCTTCAAAATTCATATTCAAGGCATTATCAGTGGCAGATGCGGATGGCTAAGTCTCTCACTGGGCAACCTTACCAGTGTGGACATGGGTGGCACATGCCACCTTCTCTTCTTGGAAACCCCTTGGTGCAACAGTTGGGACCAAGTGGAGAGGTAGTTTTCCTCCAGGAGTGCAGAGGCTGGGCTGGGTATTCCAGCTGTCATTTCCCACCTGCTCCTCAGATCATCTTTAAGGAAAATAGGTGCTTTTGCAGCAGTCTGTCTCTCATTATCCACGGGGTGCCGTGTGAATGCAAATAAACAAATGAGACCCCTTCAACAACATCTGAGAATGTGGCTTCATATTTTTAAGCCAATTTCCTTAGACCGTGTCAAGGCCTGTTTTGTGTTTGCCAGACAATTATGTGGCTAATGAGGACAGCCACGGTTACATCAGGCGGGATTAGGAGGAATAAGGCATCAAATGTTGCAGTGCTTAAGACAAGCGCTAACTAATGGGGGCTTGGAGGGCACGTCCCGTGGGCAAGTGGTTCCTCACAGGAATTCTGGTTCTGTTTGGAAGGAGATGGAGCAGGCAGTGGGCAGCAGGCAGTGGGCAGGCTGGCCAGAAGGTGAGGAAGGCTTCTGGTCCCTGCATGGTGGCTGTACCCATGGGAAATTAGGAAGTTGGAATATTTAGGGAAAGTAGCATCACGCACCTGACCCTGAGTTTGTCCCATGAAGGCAGAGGCAGACATGAGTGTTCTGATGAAAAAGGAGGCACCAGCCAGGACCACCCCATAAATGCAGCAAAAGGGGATCAAAAGCAACAGGGAAGCTGAACCTCACCACTGAGATCACCGAGAAACAGATATTTTAGCTGAAACCTTCCCATCCTGACTCTCTGACAATCAGCACGGGCTCTGTGCAGTGTTTCTGCAGGGCTGTGGATGTCTGCCACCCCCCTGAAGAGGGTGAGGAAGGAAAGCAGGGATGATGATGCCTGGTGCTTCAGTTATACCCCACTCCCTGAGTGACATGGGGACACGTGCACAGCCAGCAGTGGCTCTCAGATGCCTCCTCCCAGCCACCTCTCTGCCAGGTCTGCCACCACAGTCTCCCATCAATCAGTGAACCAGATTCTCCCTTGCGTGCTGGGTGGCTGCGCCACTGCTCCCAGCAGGTGCCCTTGGTCATGTTCAGTGAATTCCTACAACTGCAGCACCCCGGGAGAGCAGCCAGTGTGACTGTAATGCTGCCCAGAGGGGCTTTGTTTATTCTCCTTTGGACCCTCCTCCTCCTGAACTCTCATCCCACATTTCAGCTGTGTCTTCTACAAAAACCTCTCAGCGAAAGTGAGCAAGGACAGCTTCATCTGCAGGTGGATGGATGCACAGCCACAGCTGTGGCAGAGGTGCCTCCACACGTCCACCTGCAGACCTGAGCAGGAGACTGTCCAGACCCAACAGCCTCGAGATGTCAACCACCCTTAAACCACATTTCTGTGCCAACCCTCTGATGCACCCTCCGGTTGGATCCCGTCACAGCAGAGCACAGACCTGAGCTCCTCATCCTCACATTCACCTCCCTTCCTTGTCAGTGCCAACAGGGAGCTTAATCTCAGAGTCCAGTGGTTCACCAAGTCACCCTAAAGTCCAGGGACCGAGGAAAAGCACACACAGTTGATGGAGACACCCTAAACCCTCTTGCTGACTCTGCCCCATGCCCGGTCCCGGAGTCTCAGCCCAGTCCCAAGCTGTTACCACAAACTGCAGGCCTCAGCACCCCAAGGACCCCTTCCCTGTCTGTGCCGTGGCCACCCCACCTGTGCCTGCCACCTGCCTTCCTGGAAGAAGGTGGCACGTGTGCTGAAGAGTTTCCCTTGAGCACAGCCACTGGATTGCTCTCCGGATGACTAATTTGCACCCTAATTGGTGTGGAAACGAGTGCCAGAAAGCGCTGGAATACCGAGAAGTGAAGCTCTCCATCTTGGTTTCCTTCAGGGAAATGGTCTTAATTAAGTGTCTTGCAAAGAGATAATTTCCAGCTACGTGTTGAAACAGGAGCTGGGGTGGAGGGTGAGGCTGAGACTGGCATCTTCCCCTTGCTGGGTCTGCTTGGCCATTGCAAAGGGTGTGGATTCCTCAGATGTCCGCATCTCCAGGGCTTAGCCAGCCATGCCTGGACCTGCAGGACATCCCCATGGTTTTGCACCTCCACTGGTGTTCCTTAGCTCCAAGAGCACCTTCCCACTTTACCAGCCCAGTCTGTACTGACTCCAGTGGTGTCGACACCATCCCTATGATTTCCACCAGTATTTACGTTATGGTTGTTCAAGCTTCGTGTCACTCATTAATCAACCTTGAGCTTTCCGTTGAGGCTCTTCCCGTGTGAATGTGCTCTGGACAAGCAATTGCACCCCCACTCCCCATGGTGGGTGGTCCCAGCCATCCCACACATCTGGCAGCCCTTCAAGCCCTGCCAGGGGGAACATGCCAGGAGGGGTTGCACATGCCAGACAAACCGGAGTGACCTGGAGCTGCTTGGCTGGGCACACTGGAGCCCATGGCAACGTGCCAGCACCATGGGAGACACCCAGCAAGCCCTGGCGCAGGTTGGAAAGGGACTCTGGGGATGCAGGCTGCCATGGAGAGCTGCTGGACCTGGCACTGCTGCCTTTGGAGCAGGGATTGAGATGCCCCGGCCCCTTCCCCTTCCCCATGGCCTTGCTGTGCACAGCTGTTCCCTTAGAAATAGCTGTTGCCATGGTTTTCCCAAAGAAAACACATCTCTCCCCCCCTTCCCCACCACCACTCCCCACCGCCTTAACCTTGTGACAGCAGTGATGACGCGGCTCCCTAAGAAAGGCCACTTCACGTAACTATGGTAACAATTAGCTTTCTCTTGGTTTTACCTCGGGGGTGACGCTGGGGAGAGGGACCCAGAGCTGCTCTCGTGGAGCAGGTGCTTCCCCTGGCCTTGCACCCAGAGCCGGGGCTGGCAAGTGCCCGCTCGCTGCTGCAGCATCCCGTGCAGGTGCGTCACTCGGACATAGGGGTGTCTGCAGTCCCCCTTTATCTCCGGTGCTGGGGACAATCCCCCCGTTTCCTGTGTAGCTGGATGAACCATGGGACCCTACAGAAGCCCTAAGAATCTCAGGAAGACTCTGCTGGCCTCCAGCAGTGGCCAGTGCAGGGAGATGGTGGGGAGCATCTCCCAAGGCATGGGGGTGGTGGGAGCATCTGCATCGCCTGGGCTTACTCTAAAAGTGTGGGGAAAAGAAGGGTGGGAAGCAGCCGGTTGTGCCAGAGAAGGATTGGGAGCCAGCTGGGATTTTGGGGCTGGGAGCATGGCAGGGGCATCCACAGCCTGAATGGGAGGTCTGCAATGGTGCCTCTGCTCCCGGCAGCAGGAGGGTAAACATGGTGCAAAGCCGCTCCTTAGGTACATACGAGTCACAGCTGTCGACTGCAGCAACTAAAATAAGCGTTTTCCTGCTTTTTATTCCTCTGAGCCCAGCAGAGCCCACTCAGCACCAGGAACAGAGCTGGAGTCTATTCTTAGCTCTGCAGGGAAGGGAGCAGGAGTCCCTGCGCTGCTGTCGTGCAGGCTTGGGGGCTGCCACGTCCCATCCCCTCATGGTCCCCAGGAGCCTGGCCTGAGCCCAGGGCGGCATCGAGGCAGGAAGGACTGCACCCCAACAGGGACAAAGTCCTACTTTTTAGACAAAGAGGAGTGGGGGAGACAGTGGGAGGGAGGGAAGCCCCAGCACCTCCCTCAGCATCACTGCAGGATCCGGCATCCCTGAAGGAGAGGCTGCAATGCAGGTGGCTCTGGAAGGAGTCCCTGCTCTTGCAAAGCTGCTTTTCTGCCTGGGCATGGGGACAGTGGGGGACCTCAAGTCACAGCTCCTGCTGCCTCCAGGGATGGAAGTTTTAAGGGGAGCTGAGGAGTCGGAGCTGAGTCACTCTTCGACCCATTCTGTGCCAGGGTCAGACTTGCTCTGCCCAGCCCTAGCCATGCGATGCTGGCACTGCCCACTCCAATAACTCCCACTGTTTTCTGGCTGCAGACCATGGTGGCCAGGGGGTCCGGGAGCCGCTGGCCACCAGCACCACACCATCACCACACTGCACTGGGGGTCCTGCTTCAAAATGTGGGGAGATTGGGGCCACCCTCCAAACCAGTCTGCAGGAGCAGCAGGCACAGTGCAAGGAGGAAAGCGCCCATACTGGTCACACTGTGGCCAGTGCAGCACTCAGCTCTGCTCTCCATCCCAGCTCCACGAGGATCAGGGTAGGATGGGGGGCAGGCAGGGATGCAGCTGTGCATGGGGGGCCATGGGGAAGAAGCCCCAGCTCCATAGCAACAGGTACTCTCCACGTAATGGAGTCCTTTCCGCTCGGCCTCCGCAGCCGCCAGCCTTATTCACATGGCCATAAATAATTCAATTTTCTCATTCACACACATGAATGCTGCGGGCCGGGGCTCCGGGTGCGCTCAGCCTCCATCTGTCTGGGGGGAAAGGGGGAGGCAGGGCCTGATAATAGACTCCAGCATTTGTTTAACATGGATGAGTGTGGCCAGATGGCCTGGGGACAGGAGGAGGGAATGGGGAGGTGGGAGGTGAGTGATGCTCCAGGGTGCTGCTGGCACCCTGAGCCTCCCGTGGACGAGAAGGGGAGGAGAGCAGGGGACTGTTGCAGGGATGAGCTGTGGCACCTCCAAATCAACTCTGGGACCTCCAAACCAGCTTTGGAGTTGTGGACTTTTGAGCTGAGAGTGGGTTAGGCAAGCTCAGGCAGCCCTTCCTCTCACTGTGCCTTTGTTGCATTTCCAACAGGGAAGAAGGAATGGGAGAAGTGCTGTGCTGGGCTGAGGATTGCCCTGATCCCTGGTGAGACTGGGAGCAGGGGCATCAATCCATGACTGAGATAATTTAGCAGGCAGTGGTGAAGGGGAAGGGGCAAGGGATGCTGCCAGTCACCATCCTGTCCCACGCTGCCGGGCAAGGGCCAGCAGTCCCAAAATAACACCAGAGAATAACAAGCCCAGTGATGGAGACACGTGGCAGCTTGCTGGTGCAATTAGCAGGCTCGGGGCCATCCCCTGGCAGGGGGACAGCGGGTCTGGCAGGAGAACACAAGGGAATTAGCGGGGTTAAGAGGCTGTGCTGGAAAAGCCTCGGTGCCAAGGAGCCAGTGCCTGCTGCTTGCATGAGCTGAGCCAGGTTGGGAGGTGAGGGATGCTGGCTACTGCCTGGTGGCATCAGTTCCTCACCTTTCCCCCCTGCGGCTTGGGCACAGTTCAGCCTAAAGCATGCCAAGGGCAGCATCAAAGCTGGCACCTTCATCCCCTCTCGGTATTTGACCAGAGGGAGCCATCACCCCAGCACACAGCAACATCCTGAGCCTTGGGTGGGCTCAGACCCCGACGGGGAAACACAGACCAGCGAGAAGCCTTGAGGGTGGGATTGGTCACTTCATCCTAAATCTCTCTTCCATGCCCAAAGGGTTGGGCTCCTCATCACCAGAGAAAGGTCCCAACTTAATTCCCCACCCAGAGAAATCCCTGTTGGAGATCTCATCCTCGTTTAAGACGGTGGCAAACAGACATTTAGCCTCAAGCTCCTGCACCATCTCAAACCGAAGCTTACAAAGCTGGCAGAGAGAATTTGGATGATGCCAGAAGGAGGGTCAAGAAGCCCGCGCTCCGGCAGCGTTATCCATCAGCAGCGTTGGAAGAGTTTTCCCTGAGGGAATGGGGGAGGTGGAAGCGCTTGCCGGGGGGAGCTGGGAGCGTAACCAGCTCATGTGCTGGCATTCCCCGGCTCCGCCACGTATTGGGGTAGGACACGTGTGTGTATGTGTATATTTGGGTGCCCTCGCACACAGGCAAGAGTTCCTTCCTGGTTACATCCTGCTCTCGCAGGATTTTGAAGCGGTAAAAGAATGCTGGCTGCGTGGTGCATCCCTGGATCATCGGGCACCGCCGGCAGCTACTCCACAACTCCTCCCGTGTGTTGTACACCCGCCGCCTGCTCCGTGTGTTCATCTGCATGAGCCAGACCCCCACCCCGTGCCTGGTCAGTTCTGTTCGCACCTTTTAGAGACACTGAAAAAAACAGGCAGCCCTCACCCGTGCACATCTAATGTTAAATCAGCTCCTGCTTGCCGTGGCTGCTGCTCCAGCAGCCCCTGCCCCACACAACCTGCAGGAAGGGGGTGAGCCCGACTGCACACCGAGAGGCAACCCCCCAACAGCTCTCTGCTACAGACCCTGCACCCTGCTCTGAGCATCTTCCACGCAGCTGCCCACAGAGCAGCAGCCTCAGCCTCCCCAAAGCCCTCCAAAGCCAGGTGAGTGCACCCAGGGCTGCCCTGTGCCACACTGGGGTGCTGAGCACAGCCAGAGCTCCCCAGTTTACCGGCTGCACCCGTAGGGTGTGCCCATGGCAGCAGGGGGGCCAAAAGTGACAGAGCATCACAGGGGGCTGGGGGTGTTCCCCCCAGCTCTCCCAGGCCGTGTGCCAAGAGGTCCAGGCTGTGTCCCTGCACTTCCGCTGCTGCCAGGTGGGCAAATGCCAAGGCCACCCAGGCAGAAATTTCCACCTGTCAGACAATTCATATTTTTCTTCTTCCACCCAAAAACCAGGCCCAGCCTGAGCCCTCTGCATCTTTTGAGGGATGGATGGCAGAAACATGCCGCTGCTTATCCCTTCAGCTCGCAGCACTGTGGGAGCAGGACATGGACAGCCCGACGCCGGCGGGATCCCAGGGGCGGCTGCATCACTGGGCTTGCTCAGGTCCTCAAGGATGGACCACAGAGTCACTGGAGCATGGACCACTTCCCCACCTGCCCGTGTCCCCATGCCATCTGTCCCTGGGAAGGCTGCAGAGGCAGCCCAGGCTGCTTGCTGTGGGGCTTGTGCCGCTTGTTTTGCTCCCATGACAGCCACCCCTGCGAGACCAGTGGCTCTGTAGCTGCTGGGAGTCCACACAGGCTCCAGTGGATCTGGATCTGCAGGCAGTTGTGGGCTCAGAAAGACCTTCCGGGACTGCTTGATGGGAGCTACCGTGGAGTTTGGTCACCGCTGGGCTATGTCCGGTGGGAAGGGACAGAGCCTTCCTCTCACTGGGAATACACCAATCCCCGCACGCACATCTCCACCCTGCTCTTCTCCAAGCCTCTCACAGGTCCCAGACTCTTTTTCTACCTTGTTCACTGCCTGCACATCCGAGTGACACCGAACAGAGGCACTTACCTGCTGCTTGCCCCATTGGAACTGAAATTACAGTCGGACAAAGCCCTTGGGACAGGGCAGAGTTGGTCCTTGCTTCCCCCCCCCTCCCCCGAGACAAGGAGGGCAGCTCCTCTCCTCCTTTCCTTGCCTGCTCCCTCAGCCCTTGCCTGCTCTCTCAGCATGCACCGTGGCTCCTGGCATCACCCGCGGCCCCTCAGGGCTTGGCCATGCTGGGTTTCGGGTGCACGACATGGCATCGGCTCTGAGGGTCCCCTTGATGAGGACCACGGCAGGGACAAGGTTTATTCCAGGGAGCTGGCATAGAAGGAAGGCAGATGCCCGGTGGTGGGCATCTTCTGAGGTGGTCTGGGAATGCCGGCTGGCAAGGGATGAAGACGCTGTAGACCCCCACACCTCCCGGGCAGGAGCATCCCGGCCCCTTCACGAACGGAGGGACCTGCCACCTCGGGGGGTTTGTGGTCCCAGGGGTTGTTCTGTTGTTCTGTCCAAGCTGGGGACACCCATCCAGGCTTTGGATTCCCAGGGGTCCCTTCAGGCTGCAGCCCTGAATGCTGCCAGCGGCATTTGGGGCTGCAGCCCGCCGGGGTCCCCAGTGGGACGGGGGGGCACGGAGCGCAGCCTTACCTTGGAGGAGCCGCTACAGGGAAGGGATACGGGACCCAGCTTGGGACGCCCCTGTCCCGGGAGAGCTGCAGTGGTGGAGGCAGGGGACGCCGGGATGAGGTGAGGCGGATGGGATGCGGTGGGTGGATGGGTGGGTGGATGGATGGATGGATGGATGGATGGATGGATGGATGGATGGATGGATGGATGGATGGTCGGGGGGCTGCAGGTTTCCCCGCTCTCAGGTGCGGAGACAATAGCCAGGGCTCCTGTTGCAGCTGCAGACTGTCTCTTTAAACCCCTCATCAGCCCACAGGTGGCCCTGTCACCACCGTGGTCATCCATGACGTCATCGGGAGGGAGGGAAGGGGAGGAGGAGGAGGAGGGGGGAGAAGCGCGATCCCCCTCCACAGCAAAAGTCCCCGAGCGCCCATGGCAACAGATCGCAAATGTCACTGCGCATCAGCCGGGAGGAGGCTGCCGGGCTGCCCCCCCACCGGTGACACGGCGGGGGGACCGGGCTGTCACGCCACGGGTGGCACGGGGGACACAGGGCTGTCACCCCCATGGGTGGCACGGGGGCGGGCAGGGCTGTCACCCTGTGAGGGGGGTACGGTAGGGGACAGCGCTGTCAGCCCGCGGTGGCACGGCGGGGACGGGATGGTTCTCCCGTGGCTGGCGTATGGGAGGGGACGGGGCTGTCACCCGCACAGGGAGCTGGCTGGGGGTTAAGCAGCTGGGCAGCTCCAGCTCTCACCGCGGGATGTGCAGCAGTTGGATGCCTCCCAAGCCCGGACACCCCGCAGCAGGGGTGGGTGCTGCTGTGCCCCTGCCCAGGAGGTGCTGATCACGGCTTGTCCCCTGTGATCCTGATCCCCTGTGGTCCTGATCCCTGATCCCCGGCAGTGACACCCACCCCCAGCCGTCCCGTGGGCGCCCCGAGAGGACCAGGCACCCCAGTGAGCCCCCGTCTGCTGCCCCTCCGGTCCTGCCTGTGCTCTGCCCCTGCAATGGGGTGCTTTGAAAAGGCCAGGAGAATTTTGGAGGGTGTTTCAAGCAGAGACAAGACAACTGGTGTTGTGGAGCAGGAAAAGGGGGCCCAGCCCTGAGCCCATGGACCCCAGGCTCTTGGACCACATCCCAGTGGTGGTGATTCCATTAACAGCCTCTAAAACTTGTCCAGTTCCACTCCAAAATGAGCCTCTGACACCGGTTAAAACCAGAGCAAGGGACGTTTTGGTGGCAAAGAGAGATTTCCTTAGAGCTGTGAAGGTCCACCAGTGCTGCATCCTGCGAACTTGGCTTTGATGGAGCCTAATCCCAGTGAGACCTGCCCAGCGTGGGGAGAGAAGCTACAGCTCCCATGGGCTGGGGAGCTCCGAGTCCTGGCTGTGGTGGACAGGAGCTGTTCACCCCTTTATGAAAATGTGTGAATGTGTACACGGGTCCCCGTGCAATGGGAGCCCCAAACTCTGCAAATGTGGATAAAGTCACTCCTCAGGCTTGGGGAAGAATCAAATATTTAATTACATCCTTGCTTTTTTGGACAGATGAGGTACACCCAAGGACACCCTTTGTTTCCTTTGGTTTTTTCTCACACCAACAAGAGTTTTCCCCCAGCTGGTTTGTTGCAATGATCTTTAGGATGCTTCACCCTAAAAAGGACCCTGTGGAGGCAGCCAGCTCCCACAGAACAGGCTCACTCATCCCTGCAAACCCAGGCTTTGGGGAGCACCTCAGGGCTGCAGCGTTGTTCCTTCCCCACACCAGCCTCTGTGCAAGCTTCACCCTCTTATTTTACATATTAAAAAATAAAAAAAGGGGTCATTTTCTTTTCCCCTGCCCTCAGCTTGACAAAGAAGTCGACAGCCATTGAGCCCAGTGCCATGAGAGGGGGTTGGCTCAGGACCTGGAGGGTTTTCTTCCTCCGCAAGCATCCCTGCGAGGACATGGTCCAGCTTTGTCCCACAGGGATTTCACGCTGGGGGTTGTATCTGGCTGGGGGCAGCCAGGGTGGGAGCAGCCCACCCCTGCGACCTCCCCAGCGCTGTTCTCCTTACACGCCCTCCCTAATCCTGGGAAAGCAGCCGCGGGATCCAGGGCTGGGAAGCTCTTGATAAACAGCCAAAGCATGAACAGCAGAAGGGTCCTTGCTTCGGGAACAGGAAAAAACATCCAAGGCAGCCCAAATGAGCTGCATTATATTATTTTCTTTTTTTTTTAACCCATCTGTTGGCTCTGGAGAAACCAGCTGGAGGTGGATGTGGCACTGGCAGGGCGCTGGTGGGGCTGGTGATGCCACAAAGGCACGGAGCATCCCTTTCCTTGGCACACTGCTGAAGGGACTTCCACCAAAACCAGCCCAGTGACACCCAAAGCCATGGACCCACAGCGGCTCTGCAAGGCTGAAGGAGCCCAGAAGCCCCCTGGGCCAGCCCCCAGTAACCCCCATGTACCCAGTAACCCTCAATCCCCGGTGGCACCCACACCAGCCCCAGAACAAGAGCTCTGGGCGTTAGACTGGGGCTTGCCCTGTTGCTCTGGCCTGGACGTGCAGAGGGACAGCCCACCTGTGTCCCAGCAGATGAGGATGGGCACAGCCACACGACCCCTGTTGCTGGACCCCAAAGGGGTGGCACGAAGTGCTGTGGGAGGTGGGAAATGTCCCAGGAGTCCTGAGCCCTCCTGGGTGGGGGGTCTGGCACCTCCTGCCTACCCCCAGGCCAAGATAAGCTGGGACTAACTTCGTCCCCAGCCTTGTGCCTGCGCTGAGATTTATCGCACGTGATTCAAATCCCTGCCGATGGCTGAAACCGCCCCAGCGAGGGTCTTCCCACCCCTCCCCAGCAGCAGGGAGGGGGCTGCAGCCGTGGGCAGGTTGCTGGGATGAAGTTCTTAGCTCCGGGAGCACCGATTGCCGCTGTATCAGCGGCTCTTTTGTCCGGTGAGCTGCCTCTCCTTTCGGTGGTGCCTGTGCACCGGGTGGTTGCTTTCATGCCAGCTGCTGTGTGGTTGGATGTTCTTCGGTATTTAGCTTGATCCTATTAAGGTGGATCTCAATTAATTAGGCAGGAGGCAGAGAGACAAAGAGGGACGCCGGGGCCATTCATTTTAGTCTTGTCATCGCGCCTTCTGCAGCCGGCAGAGAGCGGGAAGGGGCGGGATACGGCTGCTGGGCACGAAACCGCTGGGAGGTGGGAACGGGGCAGGCAGGTGGGGTGGCAGTGGGGTCACCCAGAGGGTCCCTCAGGATCTCCTGCCCGCTGCTCAGGGGTGCCAGGCAGGCTGACACCCCCCATTCCCATGGGAAGGCAGCCGGAGCCACGCAGGTCTTATCCCCTGGGGCAGTGGGGTCCTACTCGGCCCCACTGCTGGTGAGACCCTAAAGCATCCCATAAAGCACGCGAAGGATCCCTGGGGATTCAGCAGTGAGAGCTTTGCTGCAGCAAGAGCATCCCCCTTCCATCCAGGTGACACTGGCTGGGCGCTGCTGTCACATCCCTGTGGGTCCCCCCACCCCACAGGCAGAGGGAACACCCCGGTGGGCTCTCCAGCTCCCCAGGTTGAGCATCCTGCCCTGTGCCCCCGCTCCCAGCTCCCACGCCGGCCGGTGGAGCGGCTCCAAGAGCCGGTGCGTCGGCTCAGCCTCCGCAAGAGGCCGGCAAATGGATCTCAAGGGCCCCCCGACGTTCCTCCTTCCTTTTGAAGGAGAAGTGCCCCTCAGAGCTGCCCTCGACGCTAATGCACGGGGCGGGAGGGGGTGCTGCTAAAAGCCAAGGCGAGCAAAAGGCTTTCAAGCCCCTCGGAAAGGCGAAAGAGGTGCCCGGGGGTGACCCCAATCTCTGCTGTCGGTGTCGGGGCTGAGGCATTGGGGTGCACCCCAATATGCTGGAGGGAGTTGTGATGTCCCCTGCGGTGTCCTTGCGCTGGGACTCGGGATACAGGGGGTGCAGGGAGCGATGGGGCCATGCCAGACCCTTCCTGGGGATGGAGGAGTCTGGGATGCTCCAGGCATGGAGGGGCTCAGGGGGCGTTCAGGTGCAGGGAGGGGGTGAAGGTTAATGTAGGGGACTTGGGGATGGTTGAATGGGGTTGCAGAGCGTGCTGGGATGAGGTGGCTGGGGTGCAGGAGGGGTGCAGGGTGGGTGCAGGATGGGTGATGGGGTGCAGGGTGGGTGCAGGATGGGTGATGGGGGGCAGGATGGGTGATGGGGTGCAGGATGGGTGCAGGATGGGTGATGGGGGGCAGGATGGGTGATGGGGTGCAGGATGGGTGCAGGATGGGTGATGGGGGGCAGGATGGGTGATGGGGTGCAGGATGGGTGCAGGATGGGTGATGGGGGGCAGGATGGGTGATGGGGTGCAGGATGGGTGCAGGATGGGTGATGGGGGGCAGGATGNGGTGCAGGATGGGCGCTGGGGGTGCCCTGGGAAGGGCTCCCTCCAGCCGCCAGGGGGCGCGCCCCGCCGTTCTCCGGCAGTCTGGCCCGGCGGGCCCCATCTCGCCGGTCCGGCAGCCGGAAGCGGAAGTGCGGTGACGCGCTCTCGCCGCTGTGCGGTGGCGGAAAGATGGCGGCGGCCATGGCGTGAGCGGGACCCGGCGCGGCCCCAGGGGTGAGCGCGGTCGCGACCTCCTCCCAGTCCTAAAACGGCGCGGAGACCACCGCAGCCCCCGGTCCCCCGTGTCCCCTCACCCCTCAGGCCAGCGGGAGAGTAACTGGGATCCCCGATACCTTTGGCGGGG